>JACGDI010005492.1:218245-294009 GCA_014898725.1 Jacaranda copaia | reverse complement strand
ATTTTGTAAGAATTATGAACATGAATGATTCGTGACATAACTTCCTGTGTTTGGAAGTTCATTTTTCATTTCAAGGAAAGTATCTTACTGCTCACTTGCTCACATGCACCAAAGCCACTACATTACTATTGCGAACTCAGAAAGATATGAAACTAAAGTGTACCAAACATGTCGATCTCACATTTTTATCCAGCAATCAGCAAAAAGGAAGTGGTACTTCTCTTTTCTTTTTCTTTTTTTCTCCATCTGATTTAGGCCTCCGAAAGAAGATAGACCAATAAGTCGATCAAAAGAAGATTTTTCACCAATGCTTTATGATTTCAGAATCAAATATGAAGATTTCGGCAGTGTTTTAAAAGATGGATCAGACTAGCCAGTTCAATCTGTTCAACCAAGAACCGGAGGCTTGCCCAGTCTGAATCTCCCTATGTAACCACTGATATTTAGAAACCAGGAAAGAGACTAAGTGGGTAAATGTTAGATTGACAGTTCCCTTCTTTCCTCTCCTTTTTCTGCAAAAAATTGGAAAAGCCACATTCAGGATAGTGGTGCCTCCAATGTTGATCACTTTGGTGAAGTCGTGAAGGTGGAGTGGCAAGTGTAGATTCAACCCTCCTTTGCTGAAGAAGGGGCGTCAAAGGGATGCTTCAGGGTTTTGACCAACTTGGTCGCTAGTTCTTTTGCTTTCTTAATTTTATAGGCATGTGGGCGGCATTATTTATCTTTGTAACCATTTTGACAATGGTTCGTCGAAACAGCTGCAGATGCTATCACGGAGACCACCATTCCACTTCCATTGCAAAGTCGCTAAATGGTTGCTGCTGGAATGGCACTTTTTAGTTAAAAATGCTCGAGAAATTATAAAAATTATTAATACATGTAAAAGTTCTGAGAGTACCCAAACTTAAATCTTAACTACGTGCCTACAATATAAATAAAATGATTAAATATTAGTAGAATTTCATGTTTAAATATTACGAAATATCTATATTCAAACTTAATAAACAAGTTTTCTATATTCAAACTTATCATAAATTTAATATTGTTACAGTACTTATCATAAATAAATGACTAGTTGTTAACAATAAATTTCATATTTAAAAACTATAAAATATATGCAAAATCCAAACTTTGAATAAAAAAAACTAATAACTTAAGCAATATAGTTAACTAATTTCTTACTTCAAATAGTTTTCTCTAAAAAATTTGAAAAAAAACAAAGAAAAGAACAATAAAAATTAATAATTGAACATTCTCCATCCCACCGACCAGCATGCCTTACTAGTTACCACCTAACTGCCACCTAGGTGTCTACACTCACTCCATCCTGTTATTGCGAGATATTTCTTCTTTTGTCATTCCAGTTCAATCCAAAATGCCATCATTCCAGTTGATAAATCGGACTGTGGCAGCATTCTGGCTGATTAATCATTAAATATGGTGGTCTCATATTGAAAACTGTCTACCACCATCACAATGGAATGCCAACCACCTTTCTGGTTCCAAAATGCCATTTTGACAAACCATTCCACAAACTAAATTCTGGATAGATTTTGCTCTTCATTTTGGTAATGTACGAGAGCATAGAAAGAAGATGTTAGAGAAAAAGAACGAGATAATTTTGCATAGTGGTCTGTGGTTTATTTCAGTATGTGATAACAAAGGTGTAACCCCTTGGTTTTCAACATCATGCAACACTAATTGTCCGATCCCAGTTTAAAAATTCAATAAGCGATACATACCTGCATAGCCAGTAGAACCTTTTGAATCTCACCAAGCTCCTTCTCCAGAATGTCTTCTTGTGCTGCCAATGCTTGGGTGGCCTCTGAATTTTTCTGGATCAATGCTGCAGTCTGGAAACACACAAAAAAAGATCTAAATTTCGAGTTTCTTAAAAGTAAAGACCTAATACCACCATCTTAACACCAACCCTTCTCCATTCCCCCACAGCCACACTCTCTCAAAAGGATGATATCCATACACACTCTCAAGAACAGAGGAGAGAGGAAATTTTTTAGCAAATTTTGGTTCCTCTTTTCAAATTAAGATCATTAAGGGCATACACACTAACACCAGCACTCCTTATCCTGGATTAGATCTTCAATCATGCACCCAGCAATGACAACAAAGACCTGACAGCCAATATTTTACCTCAATCCTCAGTAACCATCTCTACTGCATTTCTCTTGGTCATCAATCATTCCACATATCACAACCAAAACCAGCATACCTTTGAGTCATTGAATGAAACACACACAAACAAAGGCACCAGAGAGAGAGAGAGAGAGAGAGAGAGAGAGAACACTAATACTATGTGCAGTAATACGCGGGCTTCATCTCTTTTAAGAAAAGCTGTATCTCCTTCAATAGATATCATCCTCATTCTCAACAAAATGCAGTCCATCACAAATATCCTTCCATATGCAAAATAAAAACATGCAATCATCTCACTACACAACTGCCCCCAATGGATAGTTACCAAATGTGAATGCAAAAAAGAAAAAAAGAAAGAAAGAAATGACAGATGAATACCTCAGCAATGGGTTCCTTGATAGCCTTTCGGGTGACGCGGAATCGAATTCCAAGCTTCTCAAGCCGCCTCGACAAAGCATGAATGATGGTTGCCGAGCTGCGCAAGTCCTCCTCCAGTTTCTCCACCCTCTCCAATAAATTAGTCCCCGTAGAAGCCGGCCCTGTTGAAAACCCATACCCACAAATCCTCCTCCACTGCCGCCGCCTTATCACTGCCCCAGCCACCAAGCCGCAAACCAGCACGACACACTGCCACACTAAAATCTTGCTTCCCAGCCGCCCCAAAACTCCTCCCTTTGGTACTCTACATCTCACAGCGATATAAACAGAAACCGCCGCCGAGGAAGCTAGGCTGAGAAATTCAAGGGTAGAAAGAAAAGCATCAAAAGCACCATTCCCATTAACTTGGTTCCCCGAGGCTCCGTACGGTTGTTCAAGAGAGGCACTGATTTTTGTGGCGGTGAAAAGACGAGGTTGGGATGTGAAAAATCTATATTTTGGCAAATGGATTCTTGAATTTAGGGGTGGAAAAAATAATTTAGGGGATATCAAGAAACGGGTCTGGGAGAAAGGTAGATGAGAGTAGGCTGGATAATTGTTCATAGAGATGGTCCGAAGCGTGAGCGCCATTGTGTTACCAGTGAAGTGATTCTGATTAATGCCCCGTTAAGTGGAATTAGGCAGTAGGATTGTAAAGAATTGCATGGTCCGAACTTCGGGGCTTTTACGGAAAATTGGGAGCGTACAACTCTGCATCTCCGTGCGAGACAGTGTGAGTTGAAAAGCAGAAAACTGATAAATCAAAGGAGCGATTCATTCAATGACTGGCGCCGGGAGCGGCTGTGCTTAGTATTTTAATAGAGCTAAGGAAAAACTAATAAGATGCGCCAACATATTTTCATTTTCTCATTTCCTTTCTCTTTCCATTTTATATTGGCGAGAGCTTTAATTAGAAAAAAACAAATGCGAAATACAGTATTGATCGCATTGAGGTCGGCAGGTTGCCCATTTACTAAAAATACGAAATCTTGGTAATAATTAGTTTAATTTAGATTTTTTCTGAATGATATTAAAAAAATATTTGAGAAAACTTTTTAGGATTAGGGGAGTTTTTTTTTATTTTCCTGGACAAAATTAGCAAAGATACAATGGGAGGCACATTTATAAAAGCTTTCTATAGGAAGTTGACAAAGAAATAATTCAATTAATCAAGATACCTCTAGATTATTGACTAAAATAAAAATTACGATAATGATAATTACAGCTATAGTTAAATATAAAGTGGATTTAGTCATTACTCATCATCAAATATGAAAATTTAATTCTATAAAATATAGAAGTTCAACTACGTTAAAACTTCTATAATCTATAGAAACAAGCGAGTATAAGATAAAAAAAATGCATTGAATGGACACCCGAGTACCCAGACGAAGGATGCTTCTGAGGCAAAAGGCCATGAAGGGATATGGTTTATGATCTATTGTTTCATTTTGATATTTCTTCCAATTTTTAGTAAGAAAGGGGTTAATATTTGTTTCTAAATACTGTAGATAGATAATAAATAAGAGAATGCTGAAAAGTCAAATTGAGATTTGGTCTTGTTTGATACAGGGTCCAACCACATCGTGAGAAAGAAATGCAACTCCTCTTATATATATATATAATCAGATGAGGTAGAAATATTTAGCTTGCAAAAGGATTCCTAAAAGAAAACTCAAGGGAATGATAACAGAGTCTATAGAGGAATTGAAACTAATTGAAGTCATCTCGAATAATTGTACAAAGTTACAAGGATTGGGCCATCCTTGGCATTAAAAGTAGGAGGACAAAATGCAAAATTAGTCCTATAACTTGGTAAAGTAGGACTTTAACTTTTCGAGCCATAAAATTGGTACACTACCTTTAAAATTTAGCAATTTGAGGACAAATTGAGCTTGAGTTATATTTGTGAGCGACCCACATATGTGTGGCAACTGATTTGGTGCCATGTGGGGCATAATTTGTCAGTATAAGAGGATGTTTGGGTGAGCTTATATGCTCTTTAAAATATTTTATAAAATGTTTAAGAACTTATAAATTGATAAAAAGTGCTTGATAATTTTTTTTAGAAAAAAGAGCTTATAAGATCCTAAATAATATATTAGGAGCTTATAAGCTTTTTTAAAAAACTAAGTAAACCCTAACTTATTTTAAAAATTTTAACAAGCTCCTTCATTTTTAATTATTTTAATTATAAAATTGCAATTATTAATATCTTATAAGCAAGTTCCAAGATCTTATTTATCCAAACACTTCAACAACTTATTTTAAAAATAAGATCTAACATCTTATAAGTTTAAAAAAATCTTACAAGATGTTTAAAATAAGTTTAGCTAAACACCCTCTAAGTATTTACTTCTCTCCTACGTGGCATATGCTTTGTCAATTCCTGTTGCCACATCACTATAAAATTTACACTTGGACACAAAAAAAATAAAAAAAAAAATCAACCTCAACAATTTAAAAAACAAAAAACCACCAAAAATTAAAAACAAAATTTTAAACCAAATTAAAAAAAATGATTAAACACTTTGGTTAGAAAAAGAAAAGCCCACTATTTTTCATTTTGTAAACATAAAAAATCCAAATATTATGAACATAATAAAGATATCTAAAATAATTTCATTAAATTTAGTTGAATTTAATCAAGATATAAAACAAATAAAAAATTAAAAATATAATATCTAAATCTATTCTTGAACAATATAATTTTAATATTTAAATTATACACTCAATAATATTAAATTAATAAATATATCTAAAATAATTTAATTAAATTTTTTAATTGAAAATTAAAAATTTAAAAATCTATGCTCTTAAATATATAATATAAATTACTTAGTAATACTAGAAATTTTCTAGTTAAAAATATAATAAATTAAAAATCTCTGATTTTAACTATATAATATAAATTACTTAATAATATTAAATTTATCCATTAATTTAAATAATAATAAAATAATAATAGCTATTATTGTAAAACGAATATATATATAATTACCCTACCCTTTTTCCTTCTCGCCTGCCCCCGACATGGCCACGACGATAGCCATTTGAACTAACGGTCGTGCCCCTCAACATCATTCCCACCTTCCCCCCAAACCACCCACGCACACCCCCTCCCCCCCAATTCCCCTAGCCTAGACATCTCTCCCCCTCCCCAATACCTTTCTTTTTCCTAGCCTAATTGCCCCAATCTTGCCGCCATGAGCCCTCATTCCCCCCATTACCTTTCCCTTTCTCCTTCCCTTAGGCCATGGCGACAAGCCCCTTTCTCTTTAATCCTTTTCATTTCCCCATGCCCCCTAAAGCAATCTGGTTGCTAGTTATGGTGGCCACCGTTTTGCCCCATGCAGTTTGGCCAACGGCTAGCCCTCGGCATAGAGATAGCCGATGGTCATTTGGCAGTATTTATATACATATATCTTATAATTATGTATATTTGTATGTGCTTATATGTATGTATATGTGTATATGTGTATATGTGAATATAAATATTTTTTAAAATTTATGTTTTTTTTTAATTTTTGTTTGATTTTTTATTTTATTTTGTTGATGTGGCCAGTGGATATGCCACATCAACTGCCACATAAGCAGATGGGGGGGAAGAGCTTGCTGACAAAGTGCCATGTAGCACCCATAGAATTATCCTCAAATTATTAAATTTTTTGTGGTATATTAATTTTATAGCCCAAAAAGTTAAAATCCTATTTTACCAATAGGGCTAAGTTACAAAACCAATTTTGCATTTTTCCCAAAGTAGAACAACATTTAATAAGTTTCTTAGGAAGAAAAGCCAACGTATTTGCATGGATGACAATGGGCTAGTGTTAGCCCCTTGAGTTGGTGGATGCCATTAGCATGGCCACCTTAGCACGCCAATGAGCAAAAGTGCCAGCTTGGTGCGACACAACTATAGTTAAAGTGTGGGTTTTATGGGCATCAGTTGGTTGGTTTACTTTGTTGCCTAAGAATTGCGCATGATGGGCTAAGCGTCATGTGGACTGTCAGATATTTGGCTAAGTATTGTGAATAAGTTATCGAGAACTCGTGCACAATTTTGTGTAAGGCAGTGTTGGGCATTTGGGTGTGCGAGTGGAATGCGTGCTTGGGTTGGCAGCAAGTTGCAACACACACACACATGACAAGTTCCGTAGTTGGCTAACGCGACGATGTGGCTGGATGATGGAGCATCTAACCGGCATGCCAAATCATGGCTATGGCATACTCTAGCATGACTCTTGCATGAAGGGCAGTTATCAAAAGGTAATTCTCAGACTAGTGAGTGGTGATTGCATAGCGGTTAGTTTTGCAGGAATAACCATTAGGATACTAGGCGAACTATTGTTGGTATAACTCAGCCTAGCAGTTAAGGTTGTCAACGACACCATTTTGACTTATATAGGCCTAGACCTCATAAGAATGAATATGTGCAAAAGCTGTGGCAATATTCTTTGTTTTGTTGTTTGGTGAATAATATAAGGTTAGGCTTTTCCTGTACATACTGTGTTCCTATCTTGTTGTTGCTTAATTTAATCACTTGATTTGTGCATTAGCTTACTACTCTCAAACATTGAATCGATTATTGTTGGTTGGCTACTAATTGTTGGGGCAATTAGGGTGGCATAGTGGGTTGAATTGGGTGGAACAAACCCTAATGAAAGTCACCCGTATGACAAGTGGTATTAGAGCCTAGTTTTGGGTTTTCATAGTAGGCACTGTAAGTCATGACAAATCAATTGCGGGATAGTGTCCTTGATCTAGAGATAAGGATAGAAAGGGTGGAAAAGTTCCTTGGACATCCCTCGGATGAACAAATTGATGCTTTATTCTCATAGATCCATAATTTACAGTGTGCAGTTAGAGATTTATAGAAATTTATGGAGAAACATTTGACCGTTATTGGGAAAGATGTTTGAATGTTCAAAACACGAATAGACACCATCGACATTGAGATTAGCATTTTAAAGAGGACAGTCATATCTAAATCTGGCAAAGAATGCTTTTCGTTGTTCAAGGTGAAAGTTCCTAAACCCAAACTCTTTGGTGACGCTAGAAGTGCTAGAGAGTCGGAGAACTTTTTATGGGATATGGAGACCTATTTTCAGGCTGCTAAGGTCTCAAAAAGTGAGAAAGTTTCGATCACTAGTATGTATCTAACTGATGATGCAAAACTTTGGTGGTGGACTTATCTTTCTGATAATGCCACAGAAAGGAAAAACAATATTGATACGTGGTATTATGAAAAAAGAGCTATAGGATCAGTTTTTGCCCTTTAACACTTCTTGGTTGGTAAAAGAGTTGTTAAGAAAATTGAAACATATGGAAATAGTGCAGGATTATGTTAAAGAATTTAGTTCCTTGATGTTAGATGTTAAGGACATGTTGGAGGAAGATAAGCTATTCAACTTCATGTCAGGATTGTAAACCTTGGCCCAAGTTGGTATTCAACGGCAATGGGTTAAGGATTTGCTGTTCACTATTGCTATTTTAGATCGATTACTTAACCTTTAGGTTGTAGGTGTGCTTGACCCTGACTGAAAGAAAAAGGAGTTTGGGAAGGAAAAAGGGAAAACTAGCAAATTCATGAAGGATGGGAAATTCAAGAAAAAGATAACCTAAGAGGTGTCAATGAAAACTAAAAAGTCCCAGCTGGTTGTGGACAAGACAAATAAAGGTTGCTATATCTGTATTGGTGACCATCGAATGAGGGATTGTCCCAAACAAAGTAAGTTGAATGCTTTTATTGTCGAGAAAGAGAAAACTAAGGAGGATAGTGGTCAGTCTTGAGTGAATTCCTTGCAATTGCTGAGTGTAATTCAAAAAAGGTCTTCTTCTAAATGAGGCCTTATGTATGTTAAAGTTGTGGTGAATGACATGGAGGCAATGGCTATGATAGACTCTGGGCTACTCACAATTTTATTTTGGAAAAAGAAGTTCAAAAATTGGGGTTATGGCTTACACCCCATAGAAGTTGGATTAAAGCTGTGAATTTGGCTACTAAATCAATCAAAGGTGTTGCTAATGTTGATTTGATGGCAGATTCTTGGCATGGATGGTGTAGCCTAATGGCTGTCCCCCTTGATAACTTTTATATCATCCTTGGAATTGAGTTTTCAGTGGCAGCAAAGGCAATTGTGTATGCACATTAGGACGTATTATTAATTCTTGATGAGGGCTGTCTCTCTTTTATACTTGGAACATACATTGCTGAGCTAAAATTGAGTGAGCAACCGAATGAACAAAAATGGGGTTTGATTTCAACCACATAGTTGAAGTCAGGGTTCAGGCATGGGGAAATGACTTACTTAGTTGCGTTGGTGGAGTTACGTTTCAAGAGGCTCCTAACTTGGTGGGAAAAGTGTTGGAGGAGTTTGCAAATGTGATGCTGCCTGAACTGCTTAAGAAATTAGCACTAAGATAACCTATTAATCATAAGATTGAGCATGAACTGGGTGCCTAACGCCTTGCTAGTGTTCTTTATTGGATGAGCCCTACAGAATTGATGGAATTGAGAAGGCAGTTGAATGAGTTGTTGGAATCTGGACTGATTCAACCTTCCAAAGCCCCTTATGGTTCCCCAGTGCTATTTTAGAAAAAATAAGATGGCTTGTTATAGATGTGCATAGATTACCGCACATTAAATAAGGTAACGGTGAAAAAAAAGTACTATATTCCTAATATTTTGGATTTATTTGATAGATTGACGAGGGCTAAGTGTTATACTATGATTAACTTAGGGCCAAGCTATTGGCAAGTGCACATAGCTGCTAGTGATGAGGGAAAAACTACTTGTGTGACGAGGTATGGTTCCTGCGAATTTTTGGTGATGCCATTTGGCTTAACTAATGCCCCTACCACTTTTTGTAATATGATGAATGATGTGCTTTATGAGTACTTGGACTGTTTTGTGGTGGTATATTTGGATGATATCGTTGTATAATCTTAATCCCTTGATGATCACTTGTGGTATTTGAGACTTATGTTTTAGAAAATACGGGAGTTTTAGCTCTATACAAAGAAATAAAAATATGAGTTCTGTCGGGAGGAAATCAGATTCCTTGGACATGTTATTAGTAAAGGAAAAATCAAAATAGAAAGGAGGAAGGTATAGGCAGTGGTGGACTGGCCTGCCTCATCTAAGATAATCGAGTTATGTTCATTTATGGGATTGGCAAACTATTACAGATGATTTGTCAAAGACTACTCTAAGATAGTTAAACCTTTGACGGACTTGATGAAAAAGGATCGACTATGGGAGTGGGATATAGCATGTGAAAGTGCTTTTCAGTGGATAAAGTAGGCTATTGCATCCAAACCAGTATTGAAACTAGTTGAGTTTGACCAAGCCTTTGTTGTGTAGATAGATGCCTTAGATTATGCAATGGGTAGTGTCTTAGTGCAAGAGAAATACCTTATTGCATTTGAAAGCCGTAAACTATGTGGAACAAAGTTGAAGTACAGTACCCATGAGAAAAAGATGGTAGTGGTGATTCACTATTTATTGGGAAGAAGTTCCCTATTGTGACCGATAATGTGGCTAACACTTAATTTTGGACTCAAAAGAAGTTGACCCTGAATAAGCTCATTAACAAGAGTTCTTTAGGGAATTTGATTTTGATTGGGTACACAAATTGGGAAAAGATAATGAGGTGGCCGATGCTCTAAGTTGGAAAAGAGTTGAAAACTTTGTCGCTACTTTGATGGTAGTTGAAATGGATCTCTTAGAATGGATTCGAGAGGCATCCCAGACGGACTCGACCTATAAGAAACTTACTAAAATTATGGAAGCTGGTGAGATTCGAAAATACTGGATATAAAATGGCTTGTTGTATGCCAAGGGTAGTTGAGCTTATGTAACTGGTGGACCTTTGAGAAGGGAGATTTTAAGGAAAACACATGATCCGGAATGGGTAGGTCATCTTGGAATTGATAGAATGTTGGCTTTATTGTCCCATTGGTATTATTGGCCCAAGATTGAGGATGATGTTGAGGCTTATGTGAAGACTTACTTAGTTTGCCAGCTAGATAAGTTAGAAACAAGGAAGCAAATAGGATTGCTCCAACCATTGCCCATACCAAAAGGCCATGGTAGTTTGTCTCCATGGACTTTATTACTAGTTTCCCTCAGGTAAAAGGTATAGCTTCTATTTTTTGTTATCATTGACAAATTTTCTAAATTTGGGATATTCATTGCTGTCCCTAATACTTGTCTAGCCATGATTGCTGTTGACTTGTTTTTCAAGCATGTAGTGAAGTATTTTGGGATGCCTGAAGACATTGTGAGTGATCGGGACACTAGCTTTATAGGCCAATTCTAGACTTTGTTATTTAACTTGATGGGAACTATGTTGAAATTTTCTATAGCAAACCATCCCCAAATCGATGGTCAGACGGAGAAGATGAATATGCTGCTTGAAGAATGTTTGAGGCACTATATTTCAATTAGCCAGAAAAATTGGATAAATTTACTTGACGCATCTCAATTTTCCAATAACTTACATTGATTGTCAGCTACTAGCTTGAGCCCATTTGAATTGGTTTTTGGCCAACAACCCTTAGCTCCTCATAAAATTGCTTGGCAAAGGATATGAGGCAAGTGCCCTATGGTTTATCAGCTTGCCAAGGCGAGGTAAGAGTTTTGGATAAGGTCGAAGACAGTCTGGATAAAGCATAGCGCAGAATGAAAAAATATGTTGATATGGGTAGACTGGATGTTCAGTTTAGTGTGGGGGAGATGGTACTTTTGAAGCTAACTCTACATATATGAAAAAAGATAAGCTTAAAGACGGTACATCGTGGTTTAGGGCCGAAGTATGATGGTTCGTTTGAGATTATGAAAAATATTTGTAATATGGCATACCGATTGAAACTGTCGGATCATTAGAAAATTCACCCTACTTTTCATGTGAGTTTTCTAGAAAAATATTTACATAATGGAGATGCTACTTGAATGCAAGCTAAACGTGCTCTGCCCGTTATTTGCTAATAGTATGATAAGCAAGTTCAGTATGTGTTTGATCATTGAATGAGGGGATAGCGTAAGAAAAAAATGCAAATAGATTACCTTGTTTAGTAGAAAGAAAAGTCTAAGGTGGATGCAACATGGGAAAAGAATGTGTATCTTTAGCAGTTTGAGGATTTGGTTGAGGAATATTGACGGGCAAGGAGAACACCATCTTCGACAAGGATGTTCGGTTCTTCTGGCAGGGGTGGTCTATTATCCCATTAAGTTGGTGGATGCCATTGGCATGGTGACCTTAGCATGCCAACGAGCAAGAGTGCTAGCTTGGTGCGGCATAATTATGGCTAAAGTATAGGTTTTACGAGCATCGGTTAACTGGTTTACTTTACTGTCCAAGAATTATGAATGATGGGCTAGGCATCATGTGGACTGTTGAATATTTAGCTAAGTGTTGCAAACAAGTTGTTGGGAACTCACACACACTTTGCGCAAGGTAGTGTTGGGTGTTCGTGCACTGGGGCTAGCAACAAGTTGCGGCACGCACGCTCATGACATGTTCCATAGTGGATTGACTTGACGATGTGGTTGGATGACGGGGATGTGGTTGGATGACGGGGATGTGGTTGGATGATGGGGCAATCTAGCTAGAATGCTAGATCATGACTATGGCACACTCTAGCATAAATCCCACATGGAGAGCGGTTACCGAAAAGCAATTCTTGGACTAGTGAGCAGCGGTTACAGAGCGGTTACTTGGAGAAGCTAGCTCTTACAGGAATAACCGTTGGGACACTAGATGGACTCTTGATGGTCCAACTTAGCCTAGCAGTTGGGGTTGCCAACTACACCGTTTTAACTTATATAAGTTTAAACCTCACAAAAATAAATATGTGAAGGCTGTGGCAATACTCTTTATATTGATATAAGGTTAGGCTTTTCCCGTACATACTGTGTTCCTATCTTGCTATTGCTTAATTTAATCGCTCGATTTGTGCATTAGCTTACTACTCTCAAACATTGAACCAATTATTATTGGTTGGTTGCTAATTTTTGGGGTAATTAGGCTGGCATAGTGGGTTGAATTGGGTGGAGCAAATCTTAATGAAAATCACCCTTGTAACAACTAGTCAGGCATTTTTCCTAAAGTTATAACTCATCTTTATGTGTGTGCCCTAATGTGAAGTTAGTAAAGGAAGAAAGAAGAAATATTAGGCAAAGAGAAACTAAATGATCAAGGAAGAAGTCGAAAAGATTTTGGAGGCAAAGTATATATGCCTAGCCCAATGCCCATAAGAGCTGGCTAATGTCACGATAGTCTCCAAACCCAATAGAAAATGGGGATGTGCATCATTTAACAGATCTTAACAGTGTATCCTCGAAAGACCTTTTTTTTCTTCTTGAATTGATGCCCTGGTGGATTCCACATTGTTAAACATAATGACATTCGACCTAAAGAATACAAGAGTTAAGTATCAATAGTTAGTCAACAACTTGTTTGAAGGTATGATTGAGAGAAATATTAAGGGGCAAAATAAAGATCTGCACGTAGAAGTCATAATTAAAAAGACCATTTTCAAGATTTAGAAGAAACCTTTAATGTATTGAGAAGATAAAATATGAAGTTGAACTCCAAATAGGAACTTTTGAGAGGTGGTAGTTCTTTAAATAAATAGTACCTCAACAAGATAGAAGCCAAATTCAAAAAAGATCAAAGCAATATTAGAGATGTCCTATTCTATTAAAGAAGTTTAGAGGTTGACAAGATGCTTGATTGCCTGAATCGCTTTTTCTCGATGTTTATAGAGTGTGTCTTCTTCAAAATCCTTAGAGGGATAAAAAGATTCGACAAAACGACAAGTTGCAAACATATCTTCTAATAGATAAAGGAATACCTCAATTTTGCTAAAAAGAACTCATGTAAGATGATGACTATTTGTTTATTTGGCGACCACAACATTAGTAGTGAATGTTGTCTTGGTCAGCGAGCAAAGAATAAAGCTTTAGCTAATATACTATGTCAGCCGACTTTTGCAAAGCCCCATATTGAGGTATTCCCCCATATAAAAAATTGCTTTCGCATTGATAATAACTGCAATGAAGTTGAGGGCATCATAAAAACACACTCAATAAGATCATGATAAAACAGATTGTACCATAGGAAAATGGATTGTGCACATAGTACTAGTGGGACTAAGCTCTAGCTCTAAAATACTAGCATTAATGACAAATGAAGGGATCGTCTTCCATAACTCAAACAAATTTTCTCTGAAACAACCATTTACGTGCTAAAAATCCATAATCCCAAGCATTCAACTACAAATTTCTAAAGAAATCCCTAGAGATATATCATGACTAGATCATTGTTACAGAAATTATGAATTTATGTAATATTTAACAAATATAAAATACTAACTTTTCTAATTATTCCAGTTCACAATATTGGTCTTTTTTTCCTTTAAATGAAATCTAGGAAAAATGCATTTTTAGTCTATCAACTATTGCCATACGTGAAATAAGGACATTAACTATTTTTAATTTTAAAACTAGTCCACTTTGGTGACAAATTGCACCTAAAAGGCTGCAATTTATGTCCAAATGATTTCAATTTGGCCATAAATTGACTGAAAAAATGCACGCCCAACTCACATGATCACTAGTTGGTGGTTTTTTTTGACATGTAGCTTGGTTTGCTACACATCCAGACACATGTGGACTTTTTTTTCCATACCACCTTCCCAAGTGTAACAAGGTGCCACATCATTCGGCTAGAAAATGACACCTTTACTATACATGACCACGTCAGAAAATAATGGAGGCAAAATATCATTAGAAAAATATGGGGAAAAAAAGGGGCACAACATTGAAACATTAGGTATCTAAAACCCTAAATAAGCTTTTTATCCTCGCTTCACTTCTCTTCTCTCTGGTTATCCCAAATCCCCTATCGAAGAATATCCATAAAACGCGCACGATTGGGGAAGGATGTTAAAAGAAAGTTGAAGGTTCCTTTGAATATGGTCTTCAAGAGAGCAGATAGGCATGTGGGCCTACCTCCTCCTCCATACGGTGAGTCTTCGGTTTATAAAATGTGACTTTTGAATTTTTTTGTTGTTAAAAGTCAAAGATATAGAATATTTATTGTGAATGGTGATTTTTTTTAAAGAATGTGGAAACTTCTTGTTTAAAGAATGACATTTTTTTTAAAGAATAGATAGAGCATCTTTAGAACTTGTTGTATTTATATGTTGTCCATAATCTGCTCAATTATATGTGGTCCCCTTACATGGGGTTTGTTTTGTTTGGTTTGAAAAAGTTATTGCATCATGTTCCATGTTCTAGTTTGCTAACCTATTTTTTTATTTGATTTTAGATTTATATGTTTATGTCATACTCTTGTTGACTTTTTCTTTTTTTGGTTGCTTGCATGTGTTCTACAAATAAAAGTACTAGAACTTTCACTATTGCTATATTCTATGGTGTGCAATTCATCTTAGTTCTAAAAGCTAAGTATGGGGAGGTTGTTACAAAGTGGGATTATATGTCTAAGAATGAGACTTGTTTTTGTTTTTTGAATTGGCTATGTGATAAACTAGAGCTATCTAAAAGTAGGAATTTTTATAGATACATGAACAATGGCTTTAAATTGATGAAGGATGATAATGAATTAAAAAGATTACATAAGCAGGCTATTAAATCATATAGTAGGGAGGTTTGCATTTATGTTGACTGTGTGGTAGTAGAAGATGATAATGCTCATTTAAATAAGGATTGTTGCATTGTGGAAGATAATAGGGATCTGGAGCTTATTCCTACTCCTATAGAAAAAGCTGAAAATGCTCCTATAATTAATCCTTGTCCTCCTTTTGAAAATGCTTCTAAAAAAAAAATTAGCCTATAGTTGAACCTTCTCCTACTCCTACAAACAATGAAACTGAGCTTTTTCTTTTTCCTACAAATAATGATGTTCCACTTACTCCTACTTCTGCAAATAATGAAACTGAGCCACCATCTTCATCAAGTAATAAAACTAAGCCTTTTTCTTTTCTTACAAATACTGATGTTCCACCTTTTCCTACTTCTATAGTTGAGAATGAAGTTGATTTAGGATTAGATTATGAGCCTGAGCCTATTTTGGGGACAAGTCAAGGGAATGTGAGTGTGTCTTTTGAGAATGATGGATTAGGCATCAACTCTAAGTCAGTGACTTTTAGTGAATTGTATAGGTTGGGGAATTTGGGCACAAATAATATAATAGATGATGATGAAATAGAGGACAATGAGTATGAGAATGAGGGTGACAACTTGGATGATATGATATTAATGATGAACTATTTGAGAAAAATATAGATTTTGAAGTAGAGTGGATTACTAGAGGACAATCAAAAAGATACTGTGCGTGGTAGTAGGGAGCAAAAGGGTAGTGATGATGGGAGTGATAGTGAAGATGATATTGCTTGGGATAGTGGGGCAGAGCTAGATGAATTTATTTCTGATGGGGAACAAGATAGGCCTACTGCACCTGTATTCAATTCTAGGAGGTCATTTTCACCTAGATTCCAACTAGAAATGAAGTTCAAAGATAAAATAGAGTTTAGGAAATCAGTGCATGCTGAGGCTGTACAAAGTATGAGGAATATTAAAATTAAGAAGAATGATAAGATTAGAGTATACACAAAGTGTGAGGAGAAGGGATATGAGTGAAAAATTCATGCATACAAGTTGAAAGATGAATTAACATTCCAAATCTTGACCTATAATCCTGTCCATAAGTGTAAGCCAATAGGTGATGTCTCCAATGTGAAATCCACTTATTTAGTTGAAAGATTTGTGAATAATTTGAAGACTAACCCTAAGAGATCCACTGAAGGGTTGAGGCTTGGAATGACTGAAGATGTGTCAATTTTAGTGTCTTATGACAAGGCTTATAGAGTAAAAAGAATGGCTTTTAGGATGATTGAAAGGAATCCTAACTTGTAGTTTTCTAAGCTGTGGGATTATGTAGCAGAACTCAAAAGAACTAATCCAGGTTCAACTATTATTTTGGGTATGGATAAGGGCTCTAGTTCCAACAATTTTACACATTTTTATTATTGTTTTAGTGCTCTTAAAAGAGGATTTTTGGCAGGGTGCAAACCTATAATAGGTGTAGATGGTTGCCACCTTAGTAGTCCTCACAAGGGTGAGCTCTTGACAACTGTTGGAATTGACCTCAACAATAAACGTTATCTAATATCATATGTAGTGGTTTCTACAGAGGCTGGGATACTTGGACATGGTTTCTAACATTATTGAAACAAGATATTAACATTATTAGACCACATTAATTCACTTTCATGTATGACAAACAGAAGGGTCTAGTTCAAGCATTTGAGAAAGTATCCCCCACATTAGAGTATATATTTTATGGTAAACATCTTCGAAAAAATTTTACTAATGCTGGGTTTAAGGGTTTAGATTTTAAAAATGCATTATGGAAGGCTACAAATAGCACAACAGTTGGGCAATTTAAGCAGGCTATGAAGGAGATGGCAGAGCTTGATCAATCAGTAGTAGAATGGTTTAATGACAAACCTCCCTCACAGTGGAGTAAGTCACACATCACTTCATTGGCTAAGCTTGATATGATCTTAAAACATTTCTATGAGTGTTTTAATAATGCCATTCTCAATGCAAGAGAAAAGCCAATCATAACAATGCTTGAGTTGATTAGGAAATATTTGATGACAAGATTGCGGAAGTACAAAGATAAAGCTACAAATTCATGGAATCAAGAGGTTTGTCCTTTTGTGATGAACATAATTAATGATCACGTTCAAAACTTGGCTGATTGTATACCAAGGAAAGCTGATGACAAACACTACCAGATAACATAGTTTTATGGGGGGTAATTCTGTGTTGATTTGGAGTAGTGTACATATAGTTGTAGGATATGTGAACTCACTGGTATCCCATGTTTGCATGCTTGCAGTGCAATATGTTGCAACAGGGATGATCCAATACACTATGTGGATAAATGCTATGGAATTTCGTTATACAAAAAGGTGTATGAACCCGCTATTATGGGCATAAATAGACAAGAACTTTAGGGTGAAACACTTTATGTCCCACCTTTGCCACCGAACTTTAGCAAGAACAAAGGAAGACCTTCTAGAGCAAGAAGAAGAGATATGGATAAATCGGTGGAAAAAGGTAAGAAAAAGGTAAAGGTAGAGTGGCAAGTGATCAACCCATTCGAGCAAAGAGGATACAACCTACAGTCAAGTGTAGACACTATCAAGTTGAAGGGCATAACTCCAAAACTTGCCCCCTAAATGCAGAGACATCCTCTACTAGAGTTAGAAAGAAAAAAAAGGTATTTCTTATTATTTATATATGGTTATGTTATGATTATTGATATAACTCACTTTCATGCCTTTGATAAAGTTTTATAGTTTGAAGTAGGAGATAAAAGAGACTGAAAATGAACCTAAGGCTACTGTTGAATCCTTTGAGTTAGGATCCTTGCATGCAACTACTAGAAAGAAACTAGAGGTTATACTAATGTTTTCTTTCACTTTTATGAAGTGCTTTCTTTTTTGGTTGCTGTTGTTGCCTCTATCTTACACTTTTTTCTTTTGTTTAGCAATGACAATCCTCTAACAAGGTTTTTGGCCTTTCCATGTATCAACAATTGTAGCCATCTCAAAATGAAGAGAGTCAATCACAAGAAGCTATCTCTAGAAAAAGAATGTTCGTTAACCTCAGCAACCTAGGTAGTGCAATGGATAAAATCAATGGCAAGAAGAAGAAAGCTAGAAAAAAGAAGGGAAACTGAAAATATATTCTATGTGAAGATATGTAACTTGATTGAAACTCTATTTTGGATAAATGCTAATGAATGATTAGAATGGTTTAATTTTTAAGCATTTGCAGTTAGTTTTTGTAGTGAAATATTGAAGCATATAACATGATGTGTAAACATGGAATTTTTGGCATCTTTTGATGGTTAATTGAAATAGGGAAGCTTTTAATGGTTATATCAATTTAGCATGTATTGGTTTTATGTTTTGTTTACCCATTGCTTTGGCATTTTTTATGCTACAATTTTGGTTGGCTTCTCGCATTGATGTTTGGCTTGTTGCATGGTTTGCTTGCTGAATTGGATATGGCTTCACTTCACACTACCAACAAATTTGGAAATAAAATATAAGTGAAAAAAAAATCACATTCAATAATAGCCAATGCATCTTCATTCATTAATTAGTAGAATACATCCATTTACTACAAACTAAAATGGCAGGTTAATTCCAGTCAGTACCCACATAACAAGCTAAATTAGCCATGTAAATCAAGTTAATTCTCCTACATCTCTAACAAGCTAAAGGCACATCCTCCCAAAATACACCCTTCCTTACAATTAATGCAAAATCCAAAAAATACACACTAAATCCTAAGTATATCCTATCTAAACCATTAGAAAAAAGACCTAAGAAACTGCCAACACCATATGCAAAATCTTTTTCCTCCTCCTCCTCCTCAGCTTATCCATCTCAAGCTCCATTATGTTAATTCTGCGAATTAGCCTAGGAATTATGTTCTTCAATCTTCAACACATTGATGGGTCAACCCATTAAAAAAAATTGCACCTTTTGCTCTGCAAAATTATTACATTAACAGATAAATCACAACAAAAATATGTGCAGAAACTATGAGGTATGAATGTTATTCTCAATTGTTACCTATTCGCCACATGAATGAAACCTTCTCCCTAGATTTTAGTCAGTCCAAGACGACCTTAGTTTTGCCCTACCTCTGTAAAAACATTCCACTACAGTATTTGATTTCATAGAAGAAGAAGAAGAATACAATGACATTTCATAAAATCAACAAGCTTGGAATTGATTTACTACTGACTGAAGATTTAGGTGTTTAATTAGGGCTCCAAGTTTCGCTGTGAATAAAAATAAAAGGTGAAGAAGAAGAAGTCGAGTGTGTTTTTAATAGCAAATGCAAATTTCCTTTTTTTTTAAAAATTTTTTAGACAATGAGGTGTTATTTTATGGCCGGATGATGTGGCACCTTGTTACACCTGGGAAGGTGAAGTGTAAAAAAAGTCCACATGTGTCTAGATGTGTGGCAAACCAAGCCACATGTCAAAAAATCCCCCAACTAGTGATCACATGAGTTGAGTGTGCTTTTTTCCGGCCAATTCACGGCCAAATTAAAATCAATTGGACATAAATTGTAGCCTTTTGTTGTGCAATGCGCTCAATTTTTTGCTGGAGTAGACTAATTTTAAAATTGAAAATAGTTAATATCCTTATTTCTTGGATGACAATAGTTGATGAACTAAAAATGCATTTTTCCCAATGAAATTTTCATATGTAATAGAATTCCTTCCTTCAAAAGACATCTTCATTTGTATGGGAATTCAAATGGATTTTAATAGAATGAAGTATTCTTTTCATAAGGTGCATACATACACTTTATATTTATAGTTTTTTAATATTTTTTATTCATACATATAAAAACACGTTAAAAGTTCACTAAAATTCAAACCCTAATACCTCACAGCTCACATATATAAGTGTAATGGCGATACCAATAGAGTAGTTGACTACTTGACATCTTTTATATATTTTAACAATTATATGTTTTCATATTGTAATTTCTCCTTTAATTATACAATATGACATGAAAAGTTGTGATCTAATACCTAGATTGAGAGGAAAAAAAATGGATGTTTATTATAATTAAATTAATGTGGCAAAAACTAACTTATTATCTATCATATAAGTTATCTAGCATCACATTGCATAAGTTGTATGGTGACATGACTGATATAAAAACTTGTTAGAGATTGCAATAATAATTTCAAGATGCTGGTTTATATTGATATATCAATGTTTATTTATCCTAAATAAATACATTTTATTTATATTACAAATTTTAATATATTTATTTTGATACTATATGAAAATAAAGTTGGGGTCCTTTTGGTAGTTAATAGAATTCAAATTCTTTTTCTCTAAAATGAGATGTAGAAAGCTTTCTCAGTTCTTGAATGTTCTAGAAGTTTCACGAATTTTTGCAAATGATTTTTTTTGCCTAATTTTATGTTAGAAATTTTTTTCTTAGTGGACTTCAACCCATTAGGTCTTTAAAGCCCTTGTTGGTGGATTAGTTAATTTGATTCTTTGGCCTTTTTATTTATTCAATTCATTTAATCCATTGAGCCTTTTTAGTTCTTTATACTTTTTTACCATTGTGGATTTAGTTAATTATATGTATCAGGTTTATTCATATACATATATATATATATGTATGTATTTGTAGTTGAAAAATGGGGATGCTCAATAGAGATAATAACAATAGTTCTTTTTATAGTCATAGTTGTGAATCATTTATATATTTCAACAAAACAATACTTAAACTCAGCTATATATATCAATACTAAGTCTAATTTTAGATTAAAAAATTGAAAAAATTCTCAAATAAAACTATTAAAGAAAATCATTTTGAAATGTAAATTATATGCCATCATCGATTAAGAGATCAATGAATAAAATACGGTTATGAAATACATATATTATTTATCAATTCTTTCTAATATTATATTTATTAATTATCGTTATTTTGTGACTTTTAAATCTTTTATTGTTAACTTGAAAAGAGAAATAAGATGATATTATTTGATCGTTTAAAATAGTTTTTTATACTTTTAAGAAAAATATTCATTATTTGACAAACGTCTAATATTTATATATAGAATGAAATAAAAACAGTGAGACTCTCAGAATTATAAATATATTTTTAATATGAATTAATATTTTAGTTTTTTCCTTTCAAAGACTCATCTAATATATATCCAACTTTTCCAAAAAGAGAAGCAAGATCCATCGAATCTAAAAGGTTGGATCGTTATTCAAGTCAAAATTCCATTAATTCAATGTGTTCTAATGAGATTATATTATTTTAAAAATATATTTTATAAAAATTATTCTAATATTTTAATATTTGTTATTTTTTTTATAATTATAATACAGTTTTTTATTGTTTACATATTACAAAAGTATTCGTACTATGTCTCTCAACATGGAGTTATAACTAGAGATCTACGAAACATAAATATATTTCACATTGAAATTTTATTTAATTTATTGCACCATTTTTGTTATGGTAAATACTATTTGACATTATTATTTAGTTACTTAAAATAACAATTCTTAAAAATGATTGTTTTGCATTGATTAAATACCAAAAATTATAATATTTTATTTGTAAAAGATACAATAAATTAATTGTGTATTCATAATTTTGATTTAATGAAATTGATACAATATACCGTGCACAATGCAAAATTTGTACTAGTGTCATCCTACATTGTGTATCAAAAGACTATGCTATTTATTTATTATCAAATGATTAAATTATCTCATAAACCAAGCAATCTATTTGCATCATGTTACGAATAAAGGACAAACTAGAAACACATAAAAGAAAATTTCAATACACGAATTTACGTGGTTTACTTAATTGAATTATATCTACGGATGCAAAGAGAGGAATTTCATTAAATTGCCAGAGGTGCCAAAAGGCTTACAAAAGGATCTCATATGAAGCTAGAGAAGAAGAAGAAAAGTGTTATCTAAAAATTCTGCTGCTAGTGTTTTTGAGCCGAGGCACAAAAACATTCAGCTTGATTTCATCAATCCAACAAGTTTATGTGTTGGAGCTCAAAATTCTTGAGCTGAAACTCATAACACTCAGTCCAATAAATTTCAGAGCCACAAATACAATACACCATTTGATATGGGATAGTCTAACAGGGAGCCTAATGTCAGTTCTATTCAGCCCAACAGACCCACTAAGCTCAACATCAGTTTTAGAGCTAACCCATTTGACAACAACTATCTGGTCAAGTAAACTATTATCGACCAGTCTCAACGGGACATGTCATCTATTTCTGCCATGTACCAGGTCAATTACTTAAATGGTCGACCAGCTAGGTCTAGTCGATCGTTGTCAACCTCAGGTCTTTTTCTCTAGCGCTGACTCAGATCCACACCGCATTTATTATTCTGTCAGACACTATGCCTTTGCATTAATGACATGTGACTGCCGGTACAGTCATTGCCACCAATGTTGCCACCAACTCTACCACCAACCCTGTCACCACCTTGGGCAGAGAGGTGCCTACCAGAAGTACTGTTCACCCTGAAAAATAGGAGATTGTGCCATCTAAAATAGCACCAAGATCTAGAATGACCTTTAAACCCCCCGACGAGGATTAAAGCCCACTTCACCTGATAGGGGCACATTTGACAAATTACGCACCAAGAGAAGGCTATAAATACCTCACAGCCCACCCAAGCTCAAGGTAATGCCAAATACACCACAAGCTCTCTATATTCTGTTCGATTACCTCATCTCAACTAGAACTGACTTAAGCATTGGAGTGCCTTAGTTGGGGCCACCTCAGCTCATTTAACGTGTGTTAATTATTGTAGATCTCAGACCTCGAGAAGTACACAAGTTGTATTACTCGACCTCTCTGGTCGGTTCAACCCCAAACAGTACCCTATCACCCTAAACTATTTTCAACCTCATCATTTTGGCACTGTTTGTGGGAACCATTTGAAATTGCAATGAGAAAATGGTTAACACACGTAGAGCCCCATCCGAAAGGGAGAAGAATAGAAGGTCCACATTTCCACCTCCCTCTCCTGCCCAGCAAGGTGCACATGCTCTAGGCCCCAGCGCCCTTCAAGAGCAAATGGTGATATAACTATGCCTCAGTTAATGTAGCTAATAAGAGAGCAAATTTTTGCACAAATTTCAGCCTAGTTGTTTGTTGCATTAAATAGGCACACTGCAGTGCCCGCCCCTATTGCTAGTGCTACTCCTCAGCCACCTCCTCTAAGAGAAAGGTCTCCCTGAGACAGCTACAATCGCCAAGAATCTAGGTGACCGCCCATCCACCATGAAATCATTCTTATACACTACTAGGAGGAGATAAAGCGGCCAGAGTTATGGGAAGAGATTATAGACTTAATAGATCACCTTCGACCTGATCGAGCTCAGCAGCGCGATAGGGTCAAACGCTCCAAGTGTGATCACTGCAATGATATGGAAAAATCTGCAAACCTCGCCACTCGGCCTTTTCGAGCCCCGCAGCGCAACAGGATTAAGCTAGCCAAGTCATGCCTTGATAGAAACGCCACCCAAGCAGATCAAGAAGAATAGAAGAAAGTGTCCCCCCAGGTCTAACAGTTGAATAAGCGCTTCAATGAGATCTCGAAAAGAAATACTGAAAGAGCACTCAACTTAGAGGGCCCTCAGAGATCTCAACATGAGAGGGGATCGCCGTTTGTTTAGGATATTATTGACAAGCGCATTGCTGTCGACGCGAAGGTTCCAACAGGACTTCTGAGGTATGATGGATCGACGGACCCCAATGAACACCTCATGCAATTTGAACACATGATGCAATTGCATGGACATAATGAGTACATACACACCAAAATGCTGGCAACCATCTTCCAAGGCATAGCACTAGACTAGTTTGTGAAGCTTGAGCCATTGTCAATTTACTCCTATGATGAGTTGTGTGATAAATTCTTGCACCAGTTTGCCAGTAGGTGGAAGGCAAAACTCCTTGACACCCATCTTTATACCATAAAGCAAAACAAATAAGAGATTCTTTGGGATTTCTTCACCAGATTCAACACAGAGGTCCTTAGGATTGATAAGCCCAGGATTGAATTCTTGATCAATGTACTATTCTTGGGGCTTAGGCACAAAGAGTACGCCAACACTTTGGTTCAGGAATGGCCTAGATCGATGAAGGAGTTGCTCGACCTACTGAGAGATATACGACACAGGAGGAGATAAATAGGCTCAAATTCAAATCCTCCAAAGTCTATAAGAAGAAAAAAGAAAGAGATGACTAGAATCACAAAGATAGAGGTTAATCTCCTATAAAGCGATTCCACGACTATACACCTTTGAACATCCCAATGAGGGAGGTCATGTATGCCATCTAGCATGATAACCTCCTCAAGAAGCCTAGGATGTTGACAGAGACTAAGGCAATGAAAAAATCCAAGAAATATTGCCATTTTCACAAGCAAAAGGGGCACGATACCGATGAATGCTTCAATCTCCATGATGAGATCGAGAGGTTAAACAGGCAGGGACACCTCAAGAAGTACATAGCCGTAGACCCCAAGGTCGAAGGGGGCAAAACTGACTGGACTCCTCATAGAGAAAGATCAGTTAGCCTTAAAAGGGAAGAAAAAGGAAAAAAACTCGCCCATGAGGATCGCCCACCCATCCAAGGAGTCATTGATATGATTGCAGGTGGTCCCACTGGAAAGAACTCGTAATCTACTCAAAGACAAACTCAAAGGAGGCTCGAGTTGGCGAAAGCTTCCCACATCGAGATAAAATTTCATTTTTCAACAAGTGTAGAGCCCATCTTATTAACTGATGCTGACCTGGCATACCTGGAAGGTAAGGACATCGACCATAAAACAGACTGTCTAATAGTAGTCTCTGTGGAGATTGCTAATTTTGAAGTGCGCAAGGTTCTGGTCAACAATGGTAGCTTGGCCAATATAATCTTTCTCTCCATCTTAAAAAGAATGAATATGGGCTAGTTAAAATTTAAACCTATACGCACACTGTTAGTTGATTTTAGGGGATCGAAGATCATACCAGAAGGGTTGATTAACCTGTCAACATCATTTGGAGAGGCTCTCAGAAGAAACTTTGATGATAAATTACCTGGTGGTCGATGCTCCATTTGCCTATAACATCATCATAGATTGACCCGCCCTCAATGACTTCCATGCAATTGTGTCCACCTATCACTTGAAGGTCAAGTTTCTGACCCTAGTAGGTACAGGGGAACTTTTATGCAACATGAAGGAAGCCTAGAGATATTATAATATCTCGATCGAGTTAAACAAACTAAAAGCTTGATCTTAACTGAAGACCTCGGGGGATGCCTCTGTAGCGAAACTCGAGGAGTCCCAAGCTAGCAAGAAGCAAAAGTTTAAAGACACCAGAGTGGAGCTTGTTAGGGACTTTAAGACCATCGAGCTCAAACAAAAAAACCTCGATAAGATAACTCGCATTGGGACTGACTTAGGCCCCTACTTAAAGTGTCTTATGGTTGATTTTTTGAGAGAGAATATTGACATCTTTGCTTGGAAGGCATCAAACCTTCAGGGAATCGTTCCTAGCATCATTGTACACTGTCTTAATGTTGATTCCTCTTATAAACTAGTCAGGTAAAAGACGAGGATGTTCCATGTGGAGAGGACATAGATCATCAAAGGAGAGGTTAGGAAATGCTTAGATGTTGGTTATATTGTAGAGATTTAATATCCCTCTTGGCTTTTTAATGTTGTCCTGGTCTCTAAAAATGAGAGGCAGTGGTGGATGTGTAATGATTTTACGGATTTAAATAAAGTGTGTCCTAAGGATCCTTACCCCTTACCTCACATAGATTCATTAGTTGATTCAACTGCTAGGTGTGAGTTATTGAACATGATGGATGCATTTCAAGGATGTCATCAGATTTTCATGGCTCACAAAGACAGGGACAAGACCTCCTTTGTGGTTCCAAATGGACTATACTATTTTCTGGTCATGCCTTTTGGGTTAAAGAATGTTGGAGCAACTTATCAACAACCATCAATTTTATGTTCAGAGACTAAATAGGTAAATCAATGAAGGTTTATGTCGACGACATGATTGTTAAAATAGAAAAAGCTCGGGATCACTTGCTCTACCTTGCCATACTTTTGTAATATTGAGAGCTTTTGGTCTAAAATTAAACCCAAACAAGTGTACGTTTAGGTTTGGGGAGAAAAAATTTTGGGCTACATCGTCAGTCAAAAAGGTATTGAGGCCAATCAGCAAAAAAATCAAGCAATTCTTGATGTCACCCCTCCAAGAACGATTCGAGATGTTTAGAGGTTGCTTGGTAAGATTATAGCATTGGGCAGGTTTATTACAAGATTAGCCGATAAGAGTCTACCCTTTTTCAAAATTCTCAAAAATGCCAAGAAGTCGGGCATCCAATGGAATGCGCAGTGTGACCAAGTACTGGTCGAACTAAAATAGTACTTGGTTTCACACCCCATGTTGGCAAAACCCGGGTTGGGCGAAGTGCTATGGGTATATTTGGTGGTCTCTATGGCATCGATCAGCTCAGTACTGATTTTGACTTGAGACGGCATGTATCGATCTATCTACTGTTGAAATAAGTCCTTTAATGGGCTAGAGCATAATTATTTGAAAATCAAGAAATTTACTTTAGCACTCATGATTGCGGCTCGAAAGTTGCGACCGTACTTCCAATCTCACTCTATCATAGTGCTGGCCAACTAACCATTGAAGCAAGTATTGGCGAAGCCAAATACATCTAGGAGATTGACCAAATGGGCAATCAAACTGGGAGAGTTCAATATTACTTTCCAGCCTTGAACTATTATCAAGGTATAGATCCTAGCTGACTTTATTACCGAGCGAGTTGACTTGCCCAAGATGAGTCCCGAGGCTCCTCTTGTTTGGACAATGCACGTCGATGGATCATTAACCACATTCGGTAGTGGAGTAGGCATCTCTCTTTGCTCTCCAGAGGTAGAAGAATATGATTTTGCAATAAAATTGGACTGTGCAGTTACAAATAATGAGACAGAATATGAGGCCCTTCTCATGGGAATGAGAATGGCACTCGAGCGAGGAGTTGAGAACCTGGTTGCAAACACAAACTCCTAGGTAGTGGTAGAGAAGGTTGGTGGAAATTTTGAAGCCAAGGACACAACCATGAGCCGGTACTTGGCCAAGGTGAAGTGCTTACAACAATCATTCAAAGGTTTCACGTTGGCTCAAGTTCCTCGATCAGAGAATGAGCGGGTAAATGCTCTTTCAAAATTTTCTAGCTCCACAAAGGGGATAAGGAACAAGAAGATCACATTTTTGGTTTCTGATAAGTTGTCCATTGGGCCCATCGATGAGAATTTGATAACAAGCATTGAAGAAGAGAGTTTCTTAGCAGACTCTGATTAAACTGTATTTGAGCCATGACATCGTCCTCGAGGATAGAAACAAGGCTCAATGCCTTTGGGGTCAGTCTTCCAAATTTTCCCTTGATGAGCATGGCCAGTTATATAAGAGGTCGATTTAGGGCCCCCTATTGAGGTGTCTCAACCGCGATCAAGCTTTAGAGGTGTTACAAGACATTCATGCGGGTATGTGTAGCAATCATTCAGGAGGAAGATCCCTAGCCCACAAAGTGATCAGGTATGAATAATTTTTGTCCAACTTTATTGAAAGACTTGGTAGATTATGTACGTAAATGTACTTCATGTCAAGTCTATTCGAATTTGCCACACCAACCTGCAATACCGATGGTCAGTGTTCAAATTTCTTGGGAATTAACATACTGGGTTCACTACCAAAATCGACAGGACAATAAAAATTCATAATTGTAGAAGTCAAGTATTTTATTAAGTGGGCTGAGGTGAAGGCCATTCCAAAGATAACGGATACGGCAAGAGTTTCATATGGAAGAACATCATATGCCGTCTTGGTCTACCAAAAGTTCTTATTTCCAATAATGGGACTCAATTCTAGAGTAAATGCACCAGGGGTTGGTGTGAAGGTTTGGGAATCACATAATACTTTACTTCAATGGGCAATCCTTAATCGAACCAGATGGAGATAACCAACAGAATGATCCTTGACCATCTGAAAGCGAGGATACAAGATACTGGTTCAAGCTGGGCAAATGACCTACCTAGCATGTTATGGGCATATAGGATAACTCCTCGAACAGCCACTGGCCATACCCCTGACAGCTTAGTTTATGGGTCCAAAGCAGTAATCCCTTTGGAGCTAATCCAGCACACAGCTTGAGTTATTCATTTCCATCCACTGCAAAACATGTCGAAGAGAAAACTTAACCTTGAGACCATTGACGAACGTTTCCAAGAGGCTTATAATACCATACAATATTATAGGTTGAAGATGGCCAAGAACTACAACAAAGGAGTTAAGTTGCGCTATTTTAAGGTCGAAGATCTCGTCCTCAAAAAAGTTGAAGTCTCCAAGAATGTTAGTAAGCTCGACCTTAAATGGGATGGACCATACACAGTTGTCAAAGTATCAAAACACATTGCTTATAGATTGGCCAATATGCAAGGAGAAGAACTCTCTCACCCATGAAATGCAATTAATCTTAGGAAATTTTACATTTGAAGTTATGTTGTATTTACTTGTTGAAAGTTGTTAGCTCGAATAAAATTCCAGCAATATAGGTATAATTCAGAGTCACTGTTATAACAACACGACCCTGCAGTTGACATATAAGCAGCTCGCGCTGCCACTCAAGTGGCTTTATGCCGCCACTACTCATGTCGACCCTATAGTTGACATATAAGCAGCTCGCACTGCCACTTAAGTGGCTTCATGCCACTACTACTCATGTCGACCCCGTAGTTGACATATACGCATCTCACACTATCAATCAAGCTGCTTCTTACTACCCCAATCTAAGTTGATCCCATCGTTGACAAATAAGTAGCACCATGCTGCCGCTTTGGTTTTATGTTTTTATGCTTGAAGTCGACCTTTGTAGTTGATGAAGCAGCAACTCAGCCTTAGCATCAAAATCAATCAACTCGTGTCGATCCTGTTGACTCCAGGGTTAGAGATCCAGTAGTTGGCTCACTAGTCAACCAACAAGTGTTAAAAATCAATGACATAGTTGAATGGCCGTGCAACGAACAAGGCTACAATAATTTGACTCGATCGACAATAATCTTTAAATTTTCTCAACTATGAGGGTGGTAGCCAGGTCATTCATCAATTACTCCTCACATTGTTACAATAATTTAATCAAAAGTGAAAATAATCAATTGCTATTTTTAATAAGACAAAATAAAATAAAAGGCAGTGTTTATTCATCAAGTGATTGATTGTCGTTACATCAGGAAAAAAAAACAAACAACAGAAAAGAGGAAGTAAGACAGCATAAGCGCTGGATTAGTTTTGGCTAGTCCCTGCCTGCTCGACTTCAGGCCATTCAGAGTCTGGATCAGGCATTGCACATGTGAGCAGTGAGATCAATTGAGGAGGTTCGGATGGCCCAACGACATTGCTCATAAAGTTGGTCAAGCACAACACGTACTGCACCATGTCGACCTCTTCTTCCTTTAATTGAGCCAATCGATCCTCAGTTAATGAGAACTCCTCGGCCAACTGTTCCAGTCTACATCGACCTCAGCCTTCTTCTTCTGAGCCTTAGTTATTGGCTTATTGACTATAGCGGCTGCAGCTTCTGTCCTTAGGGCCTGCTCAACTTCACCCTCTTTAGGGTCAGAACACGCTTCCAATTTTTTGTTTAAGGCCAGACTTATCCTGCTCTTATCTTTAGGGTAGAAAGCATACCCCAGATGCTCAAGATGCTTTACAAACCTATGGAAGGCTTCTCGAGCATTGTTGAGAGAGACAACCACTCTCGCATCCTGAAAAGTAGCACAGAGGATGAACTGTTCAATTGCTTCACGGCGCATCCTAGGGACATGGCGACTGAAGGTCTCCCTCCCCTCATTGGTCTCCTCTGCACGGCCTGTAGCCTGACTAGAAGTGTAGCTCAGTTGCAGATCTAAGTAGGCCTTTTTTATTATGTTGTCCATGCGGCTCCACTCCTCAACCGCCTGGACCAGTAACTGATCCTTGAAGTTGAGTTGCTCTTGCAGTTCAACCACCCTTTTATTTAGCTGCTCAACCTATAGTTGCAAGGACTCAAGCTGTACCTTAAGGTTTCCATGTCCTCTTCTCCTCGCAACTCCTCTTTTTCCTCCAACACCAGCTCAAATTAACGAAAAATGTTATAGTCCAGTTGTCCCACCTGGAACACCAAATGACGTTACTCCATAATACCATCGTGCAATGGAAATTTGATTAAAAATTATTGACATTATTCTTACCATGTTGCAGTGATAGGATAGTGCTTGGATGACCCCAACCTAGTTGAGGTTCATCAGTCTCCGCTGGTCGGATACGAACAGCCCTGACGAGAGCCATATTAGAGCATTATTGCCTATTGTCCCCCTTAGATGATGGAAGTCAAATCATTTACCTCCTTGGATAGGTTAGTGGCCAACTGGGGAGTATGCAACCATAGAATTTGGAATAGGGCCCCGTTGCTAGGCTTCCCAAACAAGTTATAGCTCGTAGCCTCTTTTTGTTTTCCTTTGCCTGCTGTAATCTTTTTAGGAGCCGGGCTCCCTTCCTTGACCATCAACCTTTTACCCTAACCTGGGGGGCTACTTAGGATAGGATCTTCCTGATGAGTGGATTGAGATTCTACCACTTGTTCAGTCAAAGCAGGCGTCAGAGCTAACGTCGATCGAATCTAACTTGCTAGTTTTGCTAGTGCTCCCTCTCGTTGCGCAGCAGTTGCTCGATGATGCTCTTGGTTTCTCAGAGCTCAGGCTTGGGATTTAAATCTGCTCCATGCCATTACTTCTTCTCGATCTGCAAACACATACAATATAAGTAAACATTAAAGTCGAATAGAAAAATGACAATACCTACAATTACAACTATCGATGAGAACCACTACTTAACTGATCGCCCTTAGGCAGGTCAAGTTGGGCCAGTGACAAGCCAGCTAGGACCAAACACTTTTTCTCAATCAGAATCGAGGCCTCCATATGCCCAAATCCAACTAAGTTCCTGATGAATGTGTTGGGCAAGCTAGGTATTTGGCTTCCAAGCATCTCCATAGGCCCTCTTCACCAACCCTGAGGAACAGTGAGCACCCTTGGCCCTCGAATATAGAAAAAGTATTTTTTTCATTCTTGGCCGTATGATGAGGCAGAGGATATTAGGAATTGTCTGCAGGGTCGAGCAGTCAAGTAGTAGAAACCAGACTCCTCAGTACTACTTGAGTTTCGTGACATAGGTAAATGAAATAGATTTGAGAAGTTGGCAAAGGAGGTTGGTTGATTATATAAGTGCATCAATACAGCAAAACTGTATAAGGTGGCGAAACAGTTTGGCAATAGTTGGGTTATGCACACTTTCAGGCTTATGAAGAGGTCAACTATCACTCGAGCAAGGGGAACCTAAGACCACATTTCAACCCTTCCTCAAACATAGTTATGCACCCTCGTAGAGGTCAATGCATTTGGCCTCGAGCCCCTAGAACCAACAACTTGTACTCTTTGGGGATATGGTATGTTGCCCTAATTCTTAACAAGTCAGCATGGGTTGTTTTGGATGTTATCTTCGTATAATGATTTGGAGTGAACAATCGACCTCGGGTTATAGAAACTTCGAGTGGCCCACCTCACCTTTAGAAATTGCCCTCTTATTTCTTGAGTTACTGGAACTACTCGCACTCGAGCTATCACTAAAAGAACTACTTGGATCGCTATCATAGGATGTTTTAGAGGCATTCTCACCCTCAGCCCCCCTTGATAGGCTACATTCTCGGACTTAGTGTCCTCACTATTTAAGCTTGTAAACATTTTTTCTTAGAAGAAAAGGGGAACAAAAGAAACAGATGGTAGAGTAACTTACAGTGGATATTAGGCAAGCTCTAACTGTACAAAGTTGGAGAACTTCAAAGGCAGGGATTCAACCAGAGATAGATTCAGTAAAAGTGTAATTGGAAGTATATCTCCCCATTATTTATAGGGGTCTATACACAGGAACCCAAGCGTCAGTTATGATTACTCCCTGCCTCCGTACGCTTTATATTATGTGAAGTAACTAGCACATTAAATGCAACAAAACCGCCTCAAACCCTAGTCAGCAATTCAAAACCTTGTTCGAGGATTCAAAAACCCCGATCGAATATGGATAACCACTGTAATTGCCTGATACCTCCCTGCTCCTTCTCGTCGACAAACTCAATCTGGACCACGAGTTGGGAGAACTCATGATATAGGATAGTCTAACAGGGAGCCTAATGTCAGTTCCATTCAACCCAACAGGCCCACTAAGCCCAACATCAATTTTGGAGCTAACCCATTTGACAATAGCTATTTGGTCGAGTAAACTATTGTCAATCTGTCTTGACAAGATGCGTCGCCTATTTTTGCCATGTACCAGGTCGATTACTTAAATGATCGACCAGCTAGGTCCGATCGATCATTGTCAACCTTAGGTCTTTTTCTCTGGCACTGACTTAGATCCATGTTGTATTTATTATTCTGTCAAACACCATGCCTCTGAATTAATGACACGTGACTGCCGGTAAATCGCTGCCACCAACGCTACCACTAACTCTGCCACCAACCCTGTCACCACCTTAAGCAAAGAAGCACTTACCAGAAGTACTGTTCACCATGGAAAATAGGAGATTGTGCCACCTGAAATAGTATCGAGATCTGGAATGACCTTTAAGCCCCCGGTGAGGATTAAAGCCCACTTCACCTGATAGGGGCACCTTTGACAAATCGCACACCAAGAGAAGGCTATAAATATCTTACAGCCTACCCAAGCTCAAGGTAATGCCAAATTTACCACAAGCTCTCTATATTCTATTTGATTACCTCATCTTGATCAGAATTGACTTGAGTGTCGGAGTACCTTAGCTAGGGGCACCTCGGCTAGTTTAACGTGTGTTGATTGTTGCAGATCTCAAATTTTAAGAAGTACACAAGTTGGATTACTTGACCTCTCTGGTCGGTTTAACCTCAAATAGTACCTTGTCATTCTAAACTATTTTCAACCTCATCACCATCATTTCACTTTCAAGTGAAAAATGATACAAGGAGATAAAGAATACACGATTTAAGCTCATTTCTCTTTGTTTTGTTTCTTTTGGATTTTGAATATAATACACCATCTACTAATCCTACTCATTTATTTAATATAAAAAAACAAAAAAAAAAGAAGCAAAAACAAAATCAAAAACAATGAATTTCAATTGCCAAATTTCACCACTAAGGGTATGTATGTTTGCATTTATGGATGGAGCTTTAGAGCTTGATAGACTATTGTATCAAGCCCTATCCAATGATTGATATTAAGGAGTTGAGCTCATGATAGATTATAGACCTGGTAGATAATTTCCAAATTATTTGATAATTAGTCTTTTCATTTGCAACTAGACTGTATAATCCATATAAATGGGGAAAAAAGACTTTATGTTTTGACTTTTGTTGTACCTGTAAAGTAAACGGATTGAAGTTGTTGCATTTTTTACCTTCTTTATTATAATGAGTATTTTAGTAATTTGGATGATCCAATTATTTAATCCTTGTATCCATACAAGAAATTAATAACTTGATTAGATAAAAATAAAAAATCCTAATTACCAAACATAATATTCTTTTGTTTTAAATAGCATAATTTTAGTAAGTTACTACAATCTTATCTATTCTATGTGCAAATCCAAACGAGGGCCAAGAGGACGAGGCCTCATTGTCCGTATGAAGGAAATCTTCACTTGGTGAAAATATGAGAATCTTCCACATTAGTCCTTTGTTTGGCCGAACGTGCCAAGAAAGCCCTAATCACGGGCTTAAACTTTTCTATGCCCTTGATGATCCCCAAAAATATGAGCCGATAGAAAACCACCATCGCAACAATAATACCCAAATCCACCCACTTGGAGTGACCCATCTCCATTCCCCAACCATTTCTCAATATCTCATCGCCAGTGATCGTAGATTGCCCTCCAACTCGCTCATTGGGAAACACCAACCCTTCAAACTCATTCTTGTAGAACCCTTGGTTTGCATACTTTTGGAAAGAAATGTGATACACGGGGTACTTCCATAATACCTTGGGAAGATCCCTGGGCAGGCGAAAAAATCCATTGATCAATATCATAACACCTTGAATCCCCGCACCAGTTATGATGCCCATGAGAAAATCGGGCACAATGCTCGCGACCACCATCATAAGGCTCTCGACCAGCATCATACACGCGAACAGAAGCAATGCGAAGTAGGCGAAGTGATCTATGCTCTTTTGGAGGCCAACAAGGTAATAAGCCATTGCGCCGGGGATTAAAGAAACCAATAGCAAGTAGGGGATGGAAGATAATGTGTTTCCCACCACGAAGGCCGCCACGCTGTAGTGTCCGTTTAATCTTTCCCGAGTAAATATCTAAATTCAATTCACAAAAGAGTAAAATTAGATACAAATGCCAAGAAAAGAATTAGACATATATACTAAAAGAAAATCATCCACCATCGATCAATGCTACTAGGTAATTGAGTTGCATTTTACCTTTGTTATAGAGAAAATGGATAAAAAATTCCTTAAACTCTTAGGAGTATACCAACCCCAATCATCGTTCGAAAAAGGTTAATTTGACTGGGCAAGCTGCAATGTAGAATTGCGAAAGAGAAAATGGACAGGACGTTCCCTCAAATTTTAGAAAAGACACCTACCCAGTCATCATCCGAGAAATGTCAAATTTTTAGTGTTATTGTGATAGGTTTGGATGGATAAAAATGTTAATCACGCATCCGGTTACCAATAATTTATAGCTAATGTTAAAAGTTCGCAATTTTGACTATGAAATTAATTTAAATAAATTAAAAATAAATGTGTTCATAGTTAATATTCGCCCCATTCAATCCATTAATTATTATTTATATATATACATATATATTAATTTTTCTGTAAGTGGTGCATAGCTAATCTATTGCGCTTCTGAAAATTAAGGTACAAATTGAAAGCTATTAATTTTTGTTGCATATTATGTAAAAAAAAATTATATTCATTATGAATATTTGTAGTTCTAATTTGTAGCCATAGTTAATTAATTTTATAACAATTTTATGTGGCAAATATTTAGGCTATGTTTGGTTACATTCTCCCAAAATAAAATTATTTTGGGAGAATGTAACCAAACATGTGTCTTCTTTTTCTCCCAAAATGAATTTCTAAAATGATCAAATTTTCTTTGCAATTTAATTGATAAATGACCAAAAATCCTATATTTTTTGCATTACAATAATTACCAATCACATATATATACATTTACATATTACAATATTTTATTATTATATTATAATAAAAAATACTATTAAAATCAATTTACATTCTCAAAACCCAATAAAAAGGTATTGATTTGATTACTATAGTAGAATTTGTTCCCTCCCAAAATAACAAAAATGTATTGATTTAGCTGGCACAGTAGAATTTGTCTTCTCCTAAAACATAAATAAACATATCAAAATTTTCCAAAATAATTTTCTTACTATTTTCAAATCATAAATAAACATACATCATATTTCCCAATATAAATTTCACATTTTCCAACTTCACTCCCGAAACTCATTCTCCAAAAATATATAATCTAAAACACAAAATTTGTAAACAAACATTACCTTAATTTTTTTATAGTGAATTTTCTTGTAAATTTGGATGCCATGTCAAAGTGGATATTAGTTTTGCTTATTGGAGGCAGAGGGGTTCTTTTGTTGTTTCTGGTTTCACAAGGGAACGCGATTAATTATCCTTGTTCTTTAGATTCAATTATTCAAAGATTGTAATGCAACACAAATTATTCCAGTGAGAGTGAGACATACTTTCATATCCTCCACAAAAGAAGGGAATCCTCCGATTGCCATAAACGTCATGAAAGAGGAAACAAATACAAGCATTGAAGCTCTACCCTGCAAATTACAAGACCCGGAATTAATAAATATCATCTTTAATTTTTTAGCATATGAGCTAGTAAACAGATATATTTTGTTTTATTTTTTCTAAATGATAATGACGTTAACTAATTTTTATTGCACACACACACACACACACATATATATATATGTATATATTGAAGTGCTTATACATTAATTAAGCATGTCATGATCTTAAAATTAGAGTGTCCATATATACCTGGATGGAGCTATAACTGAAGCCAATATCATGAAATACAGACCCCACACACAAGCACAAAGCAATGTATATGACAAAGCGAAGCCAGTAATAACCCAGATCACGACGCATGTTCAAGAACGATCTTCGTGTTAGAACAACACTTTGGGTAATAAATCCTGCTTGGCTTCCCTTCTTCTCCTCAGATCTATTATTCTGCAAGGAATCAGCAAAAATATGTAATACTTTGGTTATATGACTAACATAAAACATTAATAATTAATTAATATATATTAGTATGGTATGTATGATGCATAATACTATATTCAAAGTCTTAAAATTTTTAGGACCAAATTCTATAACCATGTTGTCGTCCATGATCGTCCATGTAACAATATATATATATATATATATATCTTATATAGAGATGTTAATTTCCCATTAATTATACGGACTTCTTCAGACACCGTCTGGCATATCTCATCCACGCATCGCTGCACTTGTTTGAAGGTATCTGACAACTTGTATGCCTTAACGAGAATGTCAATGGCTTCCGCTGCAGTCCTCTTAGAGCCAAATCCTTGTTCAACATCCTAATTAGATATATATGACAATCAAGAATTGTTAAACATTTATATTTCTTTGTTAATATATGATACTATAATTATAGATTTAGTAGCAACGAATGATTTCCTGAGCTCACCAAATCGAAGTCTTGATTAATTGTTCTGAGATAGTGATCAGATGGATTTCTCATTGTTGGGCATACGTAGCCATTTGAAGCGAAAAACTGTTCCGATTTCAATCGTGTCAAAAATATAGATCCAGATCAGCAGGGAAAAATTAATTAATTTTGAACTACTCTATGTATCTCCTAGAAACAAACATTAATATTTAGGATTGATTATCCGTGAGATTACCTCGTTTGCTGCTAAAGCGGAACCTAAATAGACAGTTTGCCCTGACGACAGAAGGCAAAGGTCATGGAAAAGCTCGAAAACTTCACTACTTGGTTGATGAATAGATGCAATAACAGTTATTCTGTCTTGTTCGGCGAGTTTGATGATCCGATTCATGACATGGTAAGACGCGGCGCTGTCCAGACCACTGGTTGGCTCGTCGAGGAAGAGAAGTTTAGGCCGTGTCAAGATTTCTATGCAAATGCTGACTCTTCTCTTTTGCCCACCACTAAGGCCTTTCACACTCCACCCTCCGATCCTTGTGTCGATGGCGTCGTATAGTCCCATCTCTTTGATGGTAGCTTCAGCTCTATGTTTCTTCTCAGATTTAGACATGGAGTTGGGGAGTTGGAGCTGAGCTGAGTAGTAAACAGCTTCTCTTACAGTCAATGTGGTCATTAAGGTATCATCTTGTGTAACATAGGCCTAAATCATGGAGAAAATTAACTCGATCACTTCAGTAGTCTATTTGTTTGCACAGTATAAGAATTTTATGAGGACAGACAGAATCAATTATATTGGATGTAGTTTAGGTTTAGTTTTCGTACTGAAGTGCCAAAAGCCAGCGCTTGCTTGTGGCCATTGATGAGGATATCCCCCATCTGCCTGGTGTTTGAATCTAGCCTCCCTGCAATCATATTTGCCTCAGTATTAAATCAATAAGAGTGAATTAAGTTTTGGCATATTTTTTTTCTTTTACAATTTATACACACATAAAGTGTTTGCTATAAGTTTGAACCTGCAACCTCACACCTGAAATTTATGCCCGTGGGGCCTAAGACCACTCAACAAATGTAGCATAATTAATTATTAATATTTTCTTTTTACTTTAAAAAATATATCTGTATCATCTGAAATTTTACTTTGTCTAACCTTAAATCCTTTCATTAATTCCCAATAGCAATTTATGAGACACCACAAGAAAAAGTTAGGTCAACTTTCAAAATGTCCTTCAACAGTCTCAGAATTATTTTGACTCATTGTTCTTTTTATCACATGAAGAGGAGGTAAAAACGGCAAGCATCATATTTTAATTTTTATAATAGTTGTTTATAATCATTGAGCCTAAGTTTATATAAACTTCCTAATTTCCCACACTTCTTTGTAATATTTACATTACTTCTTCAAAGAGCACCTTCATATAGAAACATTGGAATAGAATATAGAAAGTAAACTACAAGGAGCGAAAATGAAGGACGAAAATCATTATGCCAATTTTTTAAAAATAAATAGTAATTCTAGCACGTTGAATTTTATTAAAAATCCAAATCGAAAATCAAATCAATCTTTTTGCCAAATTAGTTATTTGGTTTGTTTCTTACAAAAGTAATTAATCAAATAGCGAACACCACCTACAAAAGCAAAAGTTGGTTATAACAAAGGTAGGATTGAGCATGATAGCATGTTATTGAACTTTACAAAATAATACTTATATAATCGGTTGGATGTTTATTGATAACGAATGAAAAAACTAAAAGGAATAAAATGGAAACTATGCCATTTGGAGAATAAAGTTCAACTTTACAAAAATATCAAGCATATGTTCATATACTGCAAAAATCATGTTATTAATATATTGGACTGCACCTCTTAACCCCTCTACTCTCTCGTATGTATAGTTAAAGGCTTGACAATTTAACTTCTTAGCTTGCAACTATCCTAAAGAAAATTGGGAAATTAGCAATAAATCAAATGGAAGGGTAGAGAATTTATTGAAGTAGTCTTACAAGGCCATATATATTTTGTGCTCTTACATATAGATAAAAAAATCTCTCTATGTTAGTCATACCAAAAATACCATAAATTCACTAGTTGGTCAAGGAAATAATACGAACTATTACAAGATTAGGAAAGAAAAATCTTTCTTATCCTTAGCGTATAGCTTAGCTTGCCTCTTATTTCTTGGACCACCATTGAATGCCAAGGATCTTGCCCCTTCTTTATCACTAAATTGCTTGTGTACTCTCTAGAAGAAGGCCTAATAGGATCGATGGCTCACCCAAGAATGGAATTAATGGGTTAGGGTGGCAAGTTAGATACAAACTGAACTAGTATTTGTACTAGAGCAATAATTTCTTCATGGCACAATTATCAAATTACCTATGACTCTCCTTTACAAATTGGCGTTATATATATATATATATATATATAAGTAAGAAGAAATTATGTTTTTAATATACTACATTAAAAACCTTAAAATTTTAAAATCCTACTTAGGCTCCCCATATGGCTGCTGGTAAAAGGTCAGCTAATCTTTTAGTGTGTGCGTGTGTGTGTTTTAAATCTAATTTTTTGTTCAAACTCCCTTTAAGATATAATTTCTGTTTGGATTAGTACGCAAACCTTCAATTTCAAATAATGAGATAATAATATTTATAATTCTATTAAATATGACAGATTAATGCCCATACAATTCACCCTCTCAACAAATTACAGCCGATAGACATAGCTTAGGAGGTGACGATAATGAAAATAGCGTATGCGGCATATTATAAGTACCTGCTAATGCGTCAAGAAGAGTGGATTTGCCACAGCCAGAAGGACCCATGATGGCTAAGCCCTCACCAGGCTGGACGTAGCCGGTGAGCCCCCGAAGGATGGGCCTCCGGCCTACCACCTTGTCCGGCACTGTCACCCACAAGTCTTTCCAAGTCAAATAAATGCCATTTCCATTTGGCGCCCCAACTCTTTCCAATTCTAAAGATATTTCGCTATTCAAAAAAGGTATTGGAGATGATTTTTCCATAGGCTGAGGGCTGCGTTCTGGAAGTTCTATGATAGATTCCATGGTTTTATTTCCCAACTATGAAGTATTAAAAAAAAAATGTGAATCGCACAAAGGTGAGAATGATTGTGTAGAGCAACAGAAAAGAACTGTAAGAGCTAGATATTGTGTAAAAACGCCGAATGCGTCATGATCATACATGCACCTACCGATACGATAAAACCAATATGAGGAAATTTCGTCAAAAAAGCCAAAACAAAGTTTTCAGGAAAAATGTTATTTTTCGATTATGACTGAACTAGAGAAATTGAATTAAAAAATAAGTAAATAAATAACTTCAACTTCATATTTAATGGACTTAAAATTTATTGCAGTAACTCAACAAACCAGTAAAAGTTTAATGATTTAAAATTCGTTCAGGCTTTAAATCTTTAGCCTCATTTATTAAAAATAAGGTATTTGCTAAAGAAAAACTGCTGCAAAATTAATCTCACAGCTACGGCCATAAATTATAATTAGAACTTTTAAAATCAAATGTACTTTTTTTAAATGACAAGCAATGAAAATTATTAGCTACCAATTCAGAGCATTATTCATTTGAAGCTTAATAGCGTAGCTATGCATCAACTACAAATTAACCATAGATAGTTTTAGCTATAAGAGATTTTATTTCGAATTTAATTAGATTAATTTCATAATTGAACTTATGAATTTTTAACATCAACTACAAATTGATTGTAGTTAATGTCTTCATTTTTTATAATCTCAAATTCATCAACCAAACACAATTTTAACATATATTAGCATTAACAAGAAGTTATCAAGTTTAAAACAATAAATTTATTGAACTTATCTAGATCATCTTGAGTTATATATCATGAATTTCAAGTATATAAATAATAATTTTAAATTATTTTTTTCAAGAAATAAGATGAAGTAGGAATTTGCATAATTTTGAAAATTATTTTGAATTTTTTAGTACTGATATAATGTCATCTAAAAATAAATGATGCTACGATAAAATGAGTGCAGCATATTCAATCTATTCATCGCCCACTTTCTTCTCTGTCACAACCCACTTTTCTCTAACTTAATGATCTTAATAGGACCAATGCGATCAAGAATATCACTCCGGAAATTAATTCCCCACCAACCGTAGCCCTAAGATATCCGTTCTGGCGATGATGTTTAGTACTGTTAGAACGTAGAATTCAATTAATTTTATCTAAAAAAATAGGTGATGCTACAATTAATTGAATGTAATACACTCATGTCGTTGAATAAAAAAAAAAAAAAAGTGTTTTATCTAATTTAATAATTTTAATTGGACCGAGGGCAATTAAGAATATCACTCCAAAAATTAATTTTCCACCACATGCAGTAATAAAATATCCGTATAATTATGTAATTGAATTAACAGTGCAGCAGCCGGATGTTGGAATCTTGCGCGGTTGCTCATAGCCAGTCATTTCTTCCACGCAGTCATTCTCAATAGCAGATTTTATCACTTCCTTGTGGAAAACATGCTTTTGGAATCTGAAGCCTATCTCGTGGCTCTCAATTAGATGTCGTACTTAGTCGAACAGGAGACTACTTCTTTGACTCTTTCACGAAACAGCTAAATGCACTCCACGTGAATTGTATTTCGCGATGCATGGATGTCAAACTGCTCATGTGGATGCATTTAAGCGGTATGCAGTAGTACTCCTGGCATTATTCTAAATCTCAGTTAGTTGGGTTGGAATTTTCAAACTTTTTTTAATTGAAGTTGATTTTAAGAGTCTCTCTCTCTCTCTATATATATTGTCTATGTTTTCTATGTTGCTACAGTGTATGACATTTCTATAATCAACTAATCAAGACGAGAATAGAACTTTTTATCTTTAAAATGAATTAATTCCGCATTGATATTAACAGAATTATGGCTATCAACTCTCAAAATACAACGATTGATTCAAACAGTAGCAACATTACAAACTCTCCGACCTCCCAAACTTTAAGTGTACTTAATTCTTAGGACTGTGCTGAAAATATTATAGTATATTGTATGAATATGCAGATTTAGAACTAATATTTTATAATGTCAAAATAGCAGCCGAAAAGGTGGTCATCAATGTTGCTGCAAATTTCCAACACAAGTAAATTGAAAGATGCAGTCCAGATGCATCTTCTGCCTGCTCGTAATTGGAGATTTTTATTTTCTAGAAATCTTCTTGTTTTCAACAAGCTGAGAATTAAATTCTTGAGAAGTTTGAAGAGTTTACTGTTGGGCAAAAATTTAATATTAGATTGAGGGCCTAATTTAACTCAAGCCCAAAGCCCACTGGTTGGATTGAACTCACAATCATACAAGCCATCTTCCTTTCAAACACTGGTGATACTTCCAATAAACCTATCCCTTACCTTCCCACTTGAGACATATATTGAAGTCCACATTTCACTCATTTTGCAATGGGGGATAGAGTTTTACTCCTCCCATTTCTTTACCTTATTCTAGTCTTCTTAGTCAACCATCAAGTAGTTCACTTTGACTATTAATTTTTCATTAACTTGAAATTGATTTTGGTTAATTAATTACATTATCATCATCTACCCATGACATAGTTTGCGACTACCACCCACTTCTTAGAGGTTAATCCTTTGAGTATACTTAAAAATTTGGTCAAAGAAGACCAATTTTCAACATGCTCTTCACTGTATATTTTATTAAATCATTTGTCTTATTCAAACTGTCAATTAATATAAAGAATGGAGAGGAAGATATTATTAACTTATGGTATTTTAAATTTATAGCGTAGCAATCTTGTATCTGAAGATTTTTGCTTTCAGTTGCTATCAAAGCAGGACACTCATCGGTTTAGATCCGAATTGTGTTTTTGTTTATGAAATATATACTTGATATTAACTAATTATTGTTCCTCTACAATAATCAGTTTTGTGTAAATAATGAATTAACATGAATAAGAATTAATGAAAATTTGTTTTAAGCTAGAAATTTGTCAATTAAATATAATTTTAAGACCCTAATTATTTTTACAAATAGAGCCAATAATATGATATTGTATAATGATATTTTTGATAATATGATACTGTATAGTGATTTTTGGATCAAAATTTTAATGTTCTATAAGAATATATTCCTCCTGTCAACATATATTTGTAGAGATCCTTTGATTTGCAGTAAAATATGGATCAAATCGAGACAAAAGACAATCTAATTCATATCGAAGCAGACTAAACTTGATGAGTTTTAAGTTTTGGTGAATTTCCATATGATTATACTTAGTGGCTTGCCAAACGTTCTAATGTTAAGTCATTATCTTGTTTTGAGCGTGTGTTTACTCTAAGCTCCACCAGTATAGATATTTCCTTTATTCAAGCTTGACTACGCTATGCATGACTAGCTTACCATGCTTCGATTGTGGATTGGAAGTTACGAGAATTTGTGGATATTATGTAATTTGTGTTAAAATATAGAATTAAAATTTTATCATCATAATAAAGATAAATATGTAAACTATAATGCTTAAATTAATAAACCAAACCGCATAAAAGATAGAGAAAATTGAGTTGGGTATGTCAATGGAGAGTCATGACACTTGTCACTCTCCTAAAGTCATGATTGCCTCCCTACATGCAGGTGTTGATGACTTATCGTAACACCAAGATAAAATTTCATGAGCTCATTGTAGTATCTCATTCCTTATGTACGACCACGAGGAGACTAAAAGTCAATCCATAGTTATGTTGCCAAAAACATAAAATCTTGTGGGAGAATAAAATATGAAGGTGCCAAAAGCTTACTAACCCAATGTGCCAAATGAGAAGGTAGTGATCCTTTAAATAGGTAAAAAAGATTTGAACATTATGAATAATTTAGTGGCTGAATAAAAACTAATAAAATCATAATGAACACAATAGTAAATAGGCTACATGAATATATATATATATATATATATATAATAAAATGGTAAAATACTATAAAACCACTATAAAAATGATATAATAAATGGGCCAAAACCCTAAATAAATAGAAAACTAAATGGACACATCAAATAAAAAAAATGTTAGGAATAAGTGAATAATTGAGAAAATTTTAAAGCTTATTTCCAATAATTTTTTAAAATTAATATATTAAAGAAATATGGTGGCAACTTATACCATATAATCGGTGCAAGCGCTTTCCGAACTGGCACTTAGTGTTGGCAATATCTATTTGGGGGAGCTCTAATGGACTCAACCTTGAATCATGTCCCTTGAGCCAAACTTAAATTGCCATATGCATGATATTAACTTTAGGACATGGTTATGGGGGGGTTGGCATGTTAATTGCTCTACGCTCAATCTTGATTCTTGTGGGATCTCTAGGGTTAGCCAAAAATCAATAGCCACAATCTACGACAACTTTCATTTAAGTGAGGTCTCCAAAGGTATGTAAGACTCATATCTCGCGGAAATCCCACTATGGTGAGCCCAACCTAATATCATATTTTCATAGTACTTCACATTAAGGACGGGAAGGAGATATCTCATATACATTCTCTCCAAAATTGGTGTTATATACTAGTCACGTAGTACGGGTTGATCCTAACTCATTGGAGCTTCTTCATAAGATCTCCAATCACAAAGGTTGAATTGCTCTTGGAGATGACTCCCTTACAGGTTTAGCCCTTACCTCTCGATCATTAAGGATCTAACCTCTACGCTAGCCCTTTGAGGCAATTTATCATCTCATGGGATGTAACATCACATGATTCTTATTTTATTTTGTTGTTTCTTTTAATTACTTCTTCTTGTGCTTATTCATTTATGCACAAGTACTTGTTTTATAAGATAAATTCCACAAATAATATATAACTATAACAATAAAAATAATAAATTATAATATCACCCGCATGTTCTTTAGATCTCTTAGAGTCCCAGTTTTCTTCTAGGACCAATATTTGATACATCCTACACACTTATAAACTCAAGCAAATAACATATAATTACTTCCAAATAACCTCTCAAATCCTTTTAAACCTCTACATCTCCCTTAAACTTGGAGAAAGCAAACAATAACAATAATCAATGTCAAAAAAATGACTTTTGTGATGGATTTTGCAATGGATTTTGCCAAAAATCTGTAGAAAATTCCAATTTGCGACGAATTTTGTGACAAAATAAATCCATCGCAAAATCTTTAATCGCAAAAATTTACAATGAATTTTGTGATGGAAATTTTCGTCGCAAATTTGTGACGGTTTTCTGTCTGTTGCAACGTTTCAGTTTTTTAATGATTTTTTGCGATGGATTTTTTCATCGCAAAATATTTTTAATTTTTTTACTTTGCAATATTTTTCCAATATTAAAAGCTTGTAATTAACAATAGTATATTCAAAAATCCAGCAGCACCTTACTTAACCACTAAATAATAAAATAACAATATCTTCCATAAAATCCAAACATAACTTTAAATAAACAAAATATTCATAGATTCAACCATATAAAAGTATTAAAATGTAATTATCAAAGTGTAATCATCTTAACATAGTACATACCTAAATATTCATACATAAGCCAGTCAATCATAATCATCATCATCTATGTTTCCTCGTGGTTGTTTATTAGGAGATTTAGATGAAGATGGTGCAAGGATACCTTTGGTTGAGGTAAATGTGAGCTTAGTGCCATGAAAGAGAGATTTGTAAGTTGATAAAACGGTGATGTATGAGGATGAATTGATGTTGATGGGGTATGTATATTCTGCTGCATGAATATCTTTCGCATCATAACCTCTATATCCATGAATTTTTGCCTAAACATCATATTTTCTTCTTTTAATGTTGTCACTTCTTGTTTCAACATCTTAATCATTTCACTTTCATAGAGCTGATCAATTGGGGGTCCTCTAGATGAGTAACCTGAGACAAAGGAAATCTCACTTCCAAGTCCATAGATCCACCCCTTTTTCGATCTGCTTACTATATCTTTCCACACCTGCATAAGTAAGATTACCACAAATTAATAAAAATCAAATAATTTAATTTGAAATAAAATAAAATATAAATTAATAACTTAGAACTTTCTCCTGAAGTTGAGATGACATGGGCACCGAAGAACTTTCAACACTATCACTTGAACGTTGACTAGGAAACTCTTCTAGTCGACTGTTGAATGTATTCTATACATGAAGTATATAGAATGATCAACATATATAAAAATTTAAACTATCTAGCATAAAAATTAACATATATATGACATTTAAACTTTCTAACGTAAAATTTATAACATTTAAACTTTCTAAGATAAAATTTATAACATTTAAACTTTCTAAATTAGTTGCTTTTATATAACATACTACTTACATAAGTATTTTATGCATGCTCATTAACCCATATGGGTTCACTTTTTCATTTAATGTAGAATGTGTACACAAAAATGATTTTGCAAGTCTAGGTGGATGTCCAAGTTTTTTCTCCTACATCCAAACACATTTGTCAAGAATCAATTATAACTAAAATTAAATGTTGATACTTCTATAAAAATTACCAATTTATCTTTATGTGATAGGTGTGAGATACAACCATCTTGATGAAGTGGAAATCCTACACCACCATAGTGTGATGCCCGATTCGTTTTATTTTGAACACTTATTTTTTGAAATTCTTCATTGTTCCATTCTTCAAGAAATCCACCCCAAACTTCATCTCCCATCCAAATAGGCTTCTTTTTGGATTAGCGCACTCGATGTAACTTATTTTTTAATATCTCCGAGCTTTGATCTGAAAGATTTTATGAATCTATGCTCTCTCATGTTCATACCAAGTAAATTTTTTTTTAGACACATAAAAGAATTTAAAGCACTTACAAAACTCTTCCATTTTGGAAATGTAGTTTAGAAAAATATATATAATACTTAAAATAATTCTTACCTCAAACTCCCCAAACCATTTCGTCTTAACTCTCTCTGGAATCTTTTTCCATGATCTCCACGCCTCTCATAAGTGCCCTTTAATAATAGTACTTATCTCTTAGGCACATAATAACTCCTCGGAGAACCTATTTCACAAAGATATATTACAACATATATTATAAAGATAAAATATAATTTAGTAGTACACTTAACATTATAAATTACTGTAATTAAAAGGATTAAAAAATATTACTCTCTTCCTCAAGGCTGAATAAAGGTTTTCTGAGTAACATTTGTATTCCCAATATCAGTAGAAGCTAGTATAGATGGGATAGAGGAAAAAGTAGGCAAGGTATGTAATGGAGAACTATTCAGTACAACATTTGGATGAGTGTGTGGAGGTATGTACAACTTCGATCCAATAGTAGATAAAACAATCTATTTTTTTCCTTTCATATTACTTGACATCTATAAAAAACACTAATTATATAAATTATAATAGATAAATGACATTAAATAAATTACCATCATAATATAGAAACAATCATTAAGATTGCAATCAATATATTACATCAACATTGATTTTTTTACATAAATTCACCTTACATTACATTAAATTAAAATAACTAATCATCATCATCATCACCTCCACCACCATAATTCTCATCCTCATCCTCATCCTCCAATTGTTCGTCATCACTGATCGCTTAATTGTTTTCTAGATTTTTTTCTTCACAAGGTCCCTCAATGTCAAGTAAGTCACCAATTGGATTGGTATCAACAACTGCATTAGTTGTGGTTTGCGGTTCTTGTAAAGCTACCTCTACAGTATGACGTTTTCATACGTATTGTTCACGGCTTCAAAGTCAAAATGAGCATTACTAGGAGCTTCCTTATGCCCATTGAAATCCAAAGGTTTAATCTTCCCATATGTATTCCAATACCAATAATTAAGCTTAAACCTATGTTTCAATAAATGTATATGTACTTTATCAAGCATTAAAAATTTTAGATTCTCACATTTTGAACAAGGACACCTTATTCCTCCATCTTTCGAATATTAGGATTGGACAGATGCATAATCAATAAAATTTTTCGCAACAACAAACTCTCTTGTATAGTTTTTTTGATTTGGCAAGAGCCTATTATACATCCAACTACGTTTAGCATGAATATCCATGTTCTATAAAGGAGTAAGTTCATTGAAAGTGATTTCAATTTGAATGATGCAAAAGTAATTTTATTACAAACATTTCAGTTTTGATAAAACTATTTGATTATTTAATTTATTAATGTATGTTCATTGGAAGCAATTGCTTATAGTATAGTATAATGTAGTATAGTATAGTATTATTATTATTATTAGGATTATCATCATCATCATCATCATTATTATTATTATTTAGAGATGAATTCATTTGGCAAATAAAAAAACAAAGTCTAATCGACAAAAGGATGAAAGGATGAGCTAATAATTGAAGCAGGTAAACAAACTATTTGGGGTATGTTTGATTTCGGATATTAACATCTACTATAACTTTTAATGTAGGAAAATATCTTGCGGGCCCACCCATAATTTATCCAAAGTTTGTACTATAGATGAGATTAATAATTATTGAAGTAGTGGGTTTGGGGATGAGATTATGTAATCTCAACCCTCTTTGAAATTTGATTAGAATGTAAATATCAAAGTTGTTCCTCAAATTCATTTAATATTCTATTTATGCATTTCATGATTCTTCTAGCAAGAATTTTTCACCAAAGACTATTTTATTAGCACAAAGATAATAATAAGTATCAAACACTTTCCTAAAATAAGATATTCAAATTGCCCAAAAACGATGACTCAACATAATGAATAGCATCATTTTAATGAAAAACAATTAATAATGCTTGTAAACACATAATGGCACATAAACACTCCCCCTTATGCCCATAATTATTATGCAAGCAATTGAAAATTAATCAGCAACAAATAAGAAGGCTCCACCCCTTCTCCCAACATCTCTTCCTCCTTTCTAATTCCACCAATTCTAAACATTTCTAATGTATTATATTAAAAAAATATGTAAAATCAAAATAAGGTATACAAACGTACTTCTAAATGCTCCACAAAACTCAACACTTACAGAAAGTATCCACACAGTTAAGATAGCCCATATCATTAGGCATATGTTACAAGTGCACATATTTATTCATAAATCATAATTTCATAAACTAAATTAAAATTTAAAAATATAATATAATTCAATATATAGTACCATAAAATTTAACTCAATCCAAAATTCTAATGAAATTTTTAATTCAAATAAAAATATAACTCTAACAAATACAACAACAATTAACATGAATACAAAATTTAACTCAAATTTTACTTAATACATAAATAATTATTTATGCTAAATCAAATTATATCGCTACTAAATAAATCATTATTTGAATTTAACTAACACATAAATTAATTTTAACTAACTTAGATAATTGATTAAACATAATAGAGATAACTAAAACATAATCAAATCTTAACATGATTAACAAAATTACCTTAATTAATGAAGATAATGCAAAATATAAATTCTTCAAATTTAAAACATTAAAAAAACAACAACCATTAGAATTTTTTAAAATTAAAAATAATTTTTAAAAAAATAAAAAAAAATTCCATCTACCGACAGTTCGCCAATGGCAGTTAATGATCTAGGGCAGTGTTGGTTAGTCGGCCAATTTAACAAAAATTATATGAAAAGAAAAGGGAAAAAAACATACCTTTTAGATGTGGGAAATGTTTGCATGTTTGGGTGGGGAAGCTACGGCTTTGTTCCCCTATCCAACAATTTGTGATGGAGTTAAATTCATCATAAATTATTTAAAAAAATTTTTTGCCAGCTTTTGTGATGGAAAAATCCATTGCAATAGCTAAGTTTGGCGACAAATTTTTATCAGTCACAAAAATATTTGAACTTTTTCCAAAATTTTGCCACGGATACCAATCCATCACAAAAATAAAACTTTTTGATTTTATAGGTCACAAAATGTTTCAAAAATATATTGCAAAACATTAGAAAAACGTAAAAAGCATTTGTGATGGATTTTTTCCATTGCAACAAACAGATTTTTTAGTAGTGAATAACAATGTGACTATTCAATCAAATTATAATAATCTCATTCAAGTTTTCCATAATTAATAGAGTTAATATAAATGCATCTCCTTGAATTTGGAGGATGATATGTATATATATATATATATATATATATATATATTTATAGATGCCCTGCACCTTAAAATTCAACAGGACAATTAAATTTCCAATACTTCATGCAATTAAAATTATCTTAGACCCCCACCTTTTGTTAAAGAGGTAAAGAACTATATTACTTGCAAAAGTTTATTATATTGAAGATAAACATTCTAATTTTTTTTTTTATCTAACACCCAATAATTAAATAAATCTCAAAGTACTCTAGAAGATTATTTAAAGTAACAATACCATAGTAACATCAATAAAATTTTTCATTATAATTAAATTTAGCTATTCCCTAAATAGATCAGAGACATGAGCAATTATTACGTAATTAAATAATCTGCATATATTTTTTATTGAAAATAACATGCATATGCACTTGCATTTGCACTTGCATTTGCATTTGCATAGAACAAAAAAGAAAATACTTTTAATCATAACCAAGAAATCAAGCGGTGGCATGCTCTTTCCTTTCTCAAAACCCTATTAGGATAACCTTTAAATATTTCTACTAGTACAATATTCACAATTTATAAAATTAAAGTGAGAACATACATAGCCTATAACGGGTATAACGACTTTTTTCACCAAATCAAATAATAAAATATAAATGACACAAAAGCTCACTCTTTGATATAATAATTAGTAGCCATTTACATCATTTATACAAAATTCATGATAGTTATATACACATAAATTATGACAACATAAAGCGTTTTCAATGAAATTGTCATAACATTGGATGAAAGAAAACATATATTTTTCCTTCAATCCCATAGCTACTATTTGAATAATAATCTCGTTAATTTACTCGCCCTAGCTTTTAAGTACTTTGCTAATATTTATGAAAATCAACTAGCAATTAAGATGTTAAGCAGTTGCACAAGATAACCATAATATATGCTAATAATAAATATTCACATACTAAAAAATTAATTTCTATATTTAATATATATATATATATATATATATAATCTCACTCACGTAACTGACAGGGAAATGCATATAACATTCTAACAAGCATAACAGTTATATATGGTATTATTAATGGTTATCCAACCAATCGTCATAATTTAGATTGATTATCATTTATTATTTTGATCATGATTTATAATATTTTATCTACAATTGTCGAATGTATTGCAAAATCTAGTAGACATTTCTCACTATACTCTCTTATTGTCGTCATAATTATTACATTGATTGTTAAATACAAATTTCAAAATAATTTCAATACTAGTTGATTGTTATAACACCCCATGGGGATCGATTGATTGATTGTCCGATCATCATGGTGATTTGATAGATTGATTGAAAATATTGTTAGAGATCATGCACTATACTCATGATTGTTATTATACCCTTGGGTGGGGCTAGACCTTGGCATCAGCATAAAAGTACAATTGGATGGCTTCGAGCTGACGATGGCAGGTCTTCCAACTGATACCATATTGATTGTAATCTTGTCTCATAGTTGGTTGGAGGTTAACTATCTATCCGCAGGACAAGCATGCGGCTAGCCATGCCTCATGATTGATTGATTATCCGAGCCAATCACTTGTTATCTAGAGGAATAAGGATTTCAGTATTTTGGAAAGTAGACTGATAAGGTTGGAGATTGACCAACAACTTATTGTGAAATTCATTGATATATTTTGATATTTAAGTTTTGGAACTTAAATATTTGGTGAAAATTGATTGATTGTTCAAAACTTATATTGAACATTTTGCCACCCTTAAAACTTTTGCAAAAGGATAGTGAGTTTTGTAAAGTCTTCTTACTAGTATGGGGCAATTTTGAAATGAATCATCTTAGCATTTTGAAAAGAAAATTTTCTATTATTTGAATAATTAATATTGAATCCCTCGCCCTTTTTGCAAGAAAAGTTATCCACTTATGCCTCCAGCTTAATTGCGAAAGTGATTGATCGTATCTTATTCTATGAAATCATGTTTTCAACATATCAAGAGAACTATTTACAACGTACCCGATAGTTTGATCGTTTCTTACTATTTCTGATATTCATAACATTGTTTTCCATTCTCTACATAAGATGTCAGTAGTTACCACCCTATGGCCATTGCTTGAGTACCTCACTAAGTCATTGGACTTACATTTCTTGTATTATTCTTCCTATTCTTTGTCCCAAATAGGAACGAGTGATGGCAAAAACTCAAACAATGCGATATATAAGGTAATATACCTAGTGAACATAAATATATATAGATTGTAACTTGTTGAGTTGTTGATGCAAATAAGACAGATAGATTGCTAATGAACATTGGTTGTGGAAATTAAATATTTTGGGGATTTGAAAAGTTTATTTTATACAAAAAAAACTTGTGGTGTAGATTGAGTAACACTTCAATCCAAACAAGCACCCCCCAAGTAAAGTGCTACACTCTAATCAAATGGCTAGATATTTGAACTATTCTTTGCTTTGTACATTAACAATTCTAATTGAATCTTATTTTACAACATTCGAAAATAAAATAAAGTTAATAAATCTTTGGATATCAAGATTTAGAAAAGTTTCATAACATGCATGTGATATTATTAAACTATTTAAAAAATAAATAATATATATACACTTAAAACTTATAACGATGGTAAAAAAAAAATCAGTTGGGCTCCCTCGCACACGGGCTTGATATATCGGGCTACAACTCAACTCATCATTGCCCATTAAGTTGAAGGAATCAGCTAACCCGCTCAGCCCAATTTCATAGATTCACTTAATGCAGTCGAGCCGAATGGAAAATTCCGCTTAGACATCTCCCTCCAAACAAGTGCACAGGTAGACACCATCAATGCAATTGCAGGAGCTGTCAACATTTCCCTTTTTCTTTTTTCTTTTGTCTTGTTGCAATCAAGTCCTGATGCTATCTTTTCGTATCTTAGATTTATATTTTTTATATTTAATTTTAAAATAAAATAAAAAAGGTGGTGGTGGACGGCGAGGTTTAGGGGATAAAGCATTAATGTGACTATCATAACATATATAACATTATTTATTAATTAAATTATAATATATTATAGAAGATATATATATATATATTAAAGTATTCAATATCATAAAAAAAAAATTTTAAAAATATCAAAATTAAATATTAAAAAAAAGTTAAATTCAAATAATTTGATTAAAAAAATTATTATCATTCAAGTTTCTAAATGAAAATCAGTAATATCCAATGAAATTATCTAATCATTTGAATTCGTTAAGTATGATCATTAGAGATTTTTTTATTCATTTCATTTGCCATTTGAATATATCAACTTCGTAGAGAGAGAGGGAGAGAGGGAGAGAGGGAGGAGAATATGCCGTAACATCCCTATTTTGCGCCAACAACTTGTGATGGGTGATGTGATATTCAATAGTTGAATTTCAGAGTCTCGGCTAAATCGATAGAAAATGGAACGGAACATAATTATATATAGTAATGAGAATGGCGATGACAACCATTTCTATGGTAAAAAGAACCACATGAGATAGGCACTTGAACTTCACATGTTGAACTTTTTGATTTGGTAGGTTCAATTCAATTCTTTTTGAAGGGATCGTCCTATTCATTTATTTATTTTCTTATTACTAGTTAACTCCAATCACAAAAACTATTATTAAATTATACATCACAATTTTAAACAGTAATCATGAGAAAGAATATACTTGACAAATAGATACCCATAAGTAATCTAAGAGTAAGTAATAATGGGTTGTGTAAATTTATCCGAGGCTAAAATTATTTATTTTTTATTAGTTACGAGATAGTGGACTAATTATCCATAACTAATGATACTGGGTAACCCAACAATATTCATAATAATTTTTTATTCTTTTATATTTAAAGAAAAATTAATATTATTCAAATATTATCTGAACAAAGTGAATAAAAGAGGCTACAAACTTCAAAAATTATATTGAAGAAGCACGTAAAACATATCAAATATCTTAGGTTGAGAACTACAATTTAAATGTTTAGACATCTATTAAATTTAAATTATATTACATTTCGAAGTTTAAAATTAAATTCCAGTATATGTCAAAAAAAATTGAATTAGAAGTTTATATACCACTTAAATATTGTTGATAACATTAAAAAGAAAGTGTTATACCCTCCAAAGTAATTGTAAAAATTATAGAAAAAATTAAGATGAATATATATAATATATATGACTATTCATGAGTTATCTGTGGGTATCAGCGAGTTGGGCAAAAAATAGTGGGTAGAATTACTCGTATTTTATTGGGTAAAGAAAATGAGGTGCATTACATGAAAGAATATACAATGAAGGGTAAATTTCCTTGAATATTATTTACAGAATAGTCTAGTATTTATACAGGAGAACAAGCCTAATTTCCGAACAAAAATCAAAGAAAGAATCAAGGAATGTACCAAAGATAGAAAAGTTATTAACTACCAAATCATAATTACAAGGAATTACAATTAATCACAATCAAAGATAGGAAGATCTCCTTATGCACCCCCTTAAGATGGTGATCGATCAGAAATGCCTATCTTGGACAGAAGATCTTCAAATGTAGAACTCGGAAGAGCTTTTGTGAGTAAATTGGCAAGCTGGTCTTTTCCAAAAATATGAGATACTCGAAGTTGACCTTTTTGCACCATAGTGCGAACAAAATGATAATCACCTTCTAAATGTTTCATTCTTGGATGGAAGATAGGATTAGCAACAAGATACGTGGGCCCCAAATTATCATAGTAGACAACCGGCTGAGTTGGTAATGAAATGGCAATCTCATGGAGTAAGTTCTAAATTCATTGAATTTCAGCACTGGCAGAAAACGAAACGATACTCTAATTCAGTTTATGATCTCGCTACACTCCTTTATTTCTCTGAACTCCAAGAAACCAGATTTTTATCAATATACACAAGAAAGGTACTTATAGAAGAACGCAATCATCTTTCTTACCTGCCTAATCTGATTTAGAGAAGACATGAAGAACATGGGAAGACTTGCGATGAAGAAATAGGCCATAATTTATTGTGCCAACCAAGTAAGGAACAACTCGTTTAACAACCGACCAATGATTCACCGTCGGATGATGGGCAAATTGTGAAAGCTTATTTACAGTGAAGGCAATATCCGGTCGTGTCAATGCCAAATACTGCAATGTGCCAGCAGCAGTACGATAGAGGTGAACATCATCAAAATGTTGGTTGTCCTCCAAGCGTAATGAATTTCCAGTAGTCATAGGACTAACGACTGCCTTGGCATTAATCATCTATGTCTTGTCAATAATATCTTCAATATACTGCTATTGAGATAGGAAAAGTCAATTAGAAGTTCGAACAACCTGAAGACCAAGAAAATAATTTAGAGAGCCAAGGTCTTTAATAGAGAATTGTTGCCCAAGCTTCAAAATAAACTGAGTCACAATGTTGAAATGACTAGTGGTAACAATTAAATCATCAACATAAACAACCAAGTAAATGGTAATGCCCGATTGACTGTAAATGAAGGGACAATGATCAGCATTAAAACTTGAAAACTCAAGGTGAGAATAAACGTCTGAAGTCCCGAATACCAAGCTCGTCGTGCTTGTTTGAGACCATAAATTGCCTTCTTGAGTATGCAAATAAGTGTAGGCTTTGTGTGATCAACGAAGCCTCTAAATTGAGCCATATAAAATCTTCTTTTTAGATTCCCATGCAAGAAGGCATTATTGACATCTAACTGGCATAGAGGCTAATCTCGAGTCACCATTATAGTTAAAATAACTCAAACTGTAGTGTGTTTTGCAATCGAAGAGAATGTCTCACTATAATCACTTCTCGGATGTTAAGTAAACCCTTGGGCGACTAGACGTGTTTTATATATGTTTAATGACCCTTCCAATTTGAGCTTGACCTGAAAAATTCATTTTGAGCTAACTAATTATGTTTTGCAGTGGAAGGAACGAGCTCCCATGTTCTTTGTTTTTGTAATGCCTGAACTCTGAATTTCTTCGTTCATAGTTGCTTCCTAGTCAGAGCCACTTGAAGCTTGGGACATAGATTTTGGCTCGAATTTAATGTTGGGTAATAGATTGTGGTTGATAATTTTAGTGGAGGCTTTGGATGACTTGGGTTTAGTGTGGCCAAGAGGTGTGGTCTTTGCATCAAAAAATGAGGTGTTTAAGCATAGCTTTTATATTGTTTTATGGATATTATTCTTTGCCCTAGTGAGCATGGGATGGATGTTTTTCAAGGAATTTTTCTCAAGGTGAGAACATGGAGAAGTGGTGGATAAATATGGGAAGGAACTCATACTAGAATCATGCGCTGATGGTCACAATAACTCTTTTGTTGATGGCTCATTGTGGATGGAAACCATTAGAGTAGTTGGGCCAGAGGAATGGTGTTCACAAGCGATCAAATGTGGATTAGAAGAAGAAGAAAAAGATTGACCATTAGTAATAAATAAGCAGTTTGGTGAACATGAAGTAAGTAAAGGTGGAACGGTGAAATGAGGTGTCCAATTATCAACAATGATATCACAAACCCGAGTAGCATCCCATTCCAAAGTTTCAAATGGAAACTCATGCCCAACAAAATTCACATGTCAACAAATAAAAATTCTCAAGCTGATGGAATCATAGCATTGATACGCACTTTGATTTAAAGAATACCCGAGAAACACACACGGAGCATAACAAGGTTCTAATTTATTTTTGGTATAAGGTCATAACCATGGATAGCATAAACAGCCAAAGACACGAATCTTTTTATAGTTCGGAAGAGATCTAAAAATAAGAAGATATGGTGAATCATTATTTAATAAAGGAGTAGGTATCTGATTAATTAGATATGTGGCAGTTTGGAATAGATATGACTAAAAGGATAGTGGAAGTTTTGCAATGTGAAGAAGAGTAAGACCAGCTTCAACAATATGCTTATGAATTTTTCAATTGTGCCATTGTGTTCAGGAGTATGGGGAGGAGTCAAAAAATGTCAGATTTCATTAGAAGCAAAAACATCTTTTAGATGGATCAATTCTGCACCATTGTCAAAGTAAAAAGAGACAATAGAGTGGCTAAAGAATTTTTATACTATAGCCTTAAAATTTGGGAAAATATGTGGAACTTCATATTTCTTTTTCATTAGATAAATCTAAACATGTTTTGTATAATGATCCCCAAAAATGAGATAATATTTATCTCTCATGATCACAAAGCTTTTCATAGAGTTTATCAAAAGTTAGAGCAATCTCTCGAGCACTTATTGCAGTAGGCAATCATCTCATATTTAAAAAAAAGGCCATTAAGAATGTGGATAATAACGTCATCCACGGTTAGATTTGCACTAAAGGCATTCAAAGTTGCAACAAGTTGCTTCATACGTTGAAGATCGGCTGACATGGACTTAGTTCCTTTATTAATTCATGTGAGAGATTCCCTGAGTGTCAGAAGGCGAGCACAAAGATTGTGGACGGTGGTCCACACAACATAGGAAGCTGCATCTAAAAGCACATAAGATGCGACCTCTATGGCAAGAGACGAGACGAGTGCACTTCGGAGCAATTAGTCTTGTCGAACCCAAGACAAGGAGGTTAATTGCATCTCAGTAGGCAGAGCAATAACGTACTACACGAAGTTATATCCAATCAAGATAGAACACCATTAAGAATACCATAGTTGGTAGTTGAAGGAAGAAAGTTTCGCTGGAGCTTGAGCATTAGAATTAATGAAGATAAGTTGTTGATCATTTTTTGAAATGTTAATGTTTGTGAATGGGATGGAAGGATAGCTGTGAAATGAGTGTAGGGGATAGATGGATGGCAAGGAAGGGTAGAGAAAACCGAAGGATTAGTGAATTGATGGAAGATGAACAACGGTCGTCAACATTGGTGTTGATGAACAAGGAGAACTGGTGGTGATTGTTGATGGTGCAAGGGGTGGTTGGGAGGTTAAATGTTCCGTGGGTACGGTCAAGGTGGTTCTTGACAAGATGAAAGGTTTTGATGAGAAAAAATTTCAGAGCTGTGGTATGGCTAGTGGCTCTGGTACCATGAAAGAATATAGTGAAGGGTGAATTTTCTTGAATATTATTTACAGAATAGTCTAGTATTTATACAAGATGATAAGCCTAATCTGGGGACAAGAATCAAGGATGGAATCAAAGAATCCACAAAAGATAGAAAAACTATTAACTACTAAATTCTAATCACAGGGAATTACAATCAATCATAACCAAAGATAAGAGAATCTCTTTATATTACTCTCATTTTTTTGGATATTCATAGGTATCCGTTGCTATAAATAATTTTTTATCAGGTCTAAGAAAGAACCACATACATAGAAGTTTCTTCCTATGATGGGCATCTTTGCTTAAACTTCTATGGCATTTTTTTTTTTAAAAGAAATAAATAAATGAAAAGGATAGTTTCTTTAGCGACAATTACACATACAAAAAATATATGTCTATTACTTTATGTGTATCTCTATTTCAAATATTTTTAACTTGTTAGATGATATCAATATAACCAATATATCCTAATTAACTACACATGCGATCACATCACTCTATTATGCCATCCTATTTTGCACATAATTAATTAGCTAGAGAGTAAATAATTACATATAATTATTTCCTAATGTAGAATTGGAAAACCTTTCCACTTGGCCTGCACATCTCTAGACAGAAAACATATCGCTAAGTGGAGATTATTACCAAACAAAAGCGAATTCTACTATAATTGGAGTAAGGTGAAATTTAAGGATGCCAAATTTGTTGCTTATAAATTACTTTGGTTATGTTTGATTATGGCTCTTATTTTATTTTATTATGTATTTATTATGTGTTTTAGGAAAATAAATTATTAGAAAATGTGAAAATTATTTTTTTGATATGTTTGTTTATATTTTGAAAAAGACACTTTTTACTGTAACAATCAAATCAATACTTTTTATTGAATTTTTGAGGTAAAAATAAAATTAAGTGATTATTTTAATATTAAATAATAATAAAATATATATGATGTATATAATATATATTTAAAATTATATATTTCAGAATAAAACTAAAAATATATTTAATTATATTACTCCCAAATAATGTGGTTTCGGACAAACATAATCAAACGTAGCCTTTTGTTTTCTTAGAAAAAAAGAAAGAGAAAGAGAGAGTGAGAAAAATCAATCATGGACTTTCAACGTGGCCAATAAACAAACAATAAAATTTCAATCAAGAAATAAGACCACATTTAGACTGTTACTTTTCAGGAAATCTGCTCTCCCCTGCACTTTCCCCGCCGTTTCTTCCGTTTCCTTGTCTCACTTCGCCGCACATACACGTGCACACATAGTTTCACACCTCAAACGAAATATTGCAAGAGAAAAGTTGGGGGACTTTCTTTGTTTGGCGTGAACTTGAAAATGACGACTAGTGGAGGATATGGCGATGCAAACCAGAAAATAGACTACGTGTTCAAGGTGGTGCTGATCGGTGACTCGGCGGTAGGCAAGTCCCAAGTACTCTCGCGTTTCGCCCGCAACGAGTTCAGCTTAGATTCAAAGGCTACCATCGGTGTCGAGTTCCAGACCCGCACTATGGTTATACAGCACAAGTCCGTTAAAGCTCAGATCTGGGACACCGCTGGCCAAGAAAGGTACATAACTTGTATTTAAGCTATATATATATATAGTATGTGAGTGTGCCTGGACAGTTTTACTTACGCTTGTTGAGATGATACTTGTAGTTTGAGTGTTTGTATTGCATGCAGTGAGAAATGAAGGGGCTTTGTGTTGTGCTGAAACCTTTGGTTTGCGCTGGGATGGGGATATTTGTAGCTAATTTTTGATCGTGTTTTTAGAGTGTTTAGATGCATGTTATTGAGCCCATAGAATTGGAACTGATGTTGGAATTGGGAGGCCCAGTTATGCTTTTCTTGTTAGGTCTCAATTTAAGATTGTTAATTCGAGTTGGTTTGATTGTCCAAGGAGCGCAAGCACATGCGTTCCATCAATTCTTAGCTCCAAAGCTGCGTTAGTTTGTTTGGTGTGCATTTGATGTTCATATAAAGGTTGCCTTTGTAGTTTTTGATAGTTAATTATAAAAGAGACAGTTGATCTCTGATTTTAAGCATCAGTATCAGAACTTGTGAAATAGTCTTCTTGGTATTAGCGAAGAACGGGGAAAATTTCCAGATAGAGAAGATGTATTGTGTGGTGGCATATCCCTAAGGTTAGTTTCATGTGAAGCTCTGTAACCTTTTCTCTGTTGTGTCTGACTAACTTACTGAATAGCTTAAGCATTTGCCTCTGTGTGGGTTTTGTGATTTTCTTTCCTTTCCTTTATGGCCATCCTACTCCAGCTCGTTGTTGGATGAGGCATCATGCATAATGTTTAGATTCTGAAAAATCTGTCAGAAATTTCTTCTGACTCTAACCCATATTGGGGTCATGAACAGATATAGAGCTGTCACAAGTGCATATTATAGGGGTGCTGTGGGGGCTATGTTGGTTTATGACATAACAAAACGGCAGACTTTTGACCACATTCCTCGTTGGCTAGAAGAGTTGCGTGGTCATGCAGACAAAAACATTGTAGTAATTCTGATTGGAAACAAAACTGATCTTGAAGACCAACGAGCAGTGCCTACGGAGGATGCCAAGGAATTTGCTCAAAAGGAAGGACTGTTCTTCTTAGAAACCTCAGCATTGGAAGCAACAAACGTGGAGGAAGCATTCTTAACTGTGTTGACAGAGATTTTCAACATTGTGAACAAGAAAAATCTTGTTGCAGGTGAGGATCAGGCAAATGGCAATCCCGCATCTTTATCTGGAAAGAAGATTATCATTCCTGGTCCAGCCCAAGTAATCCCAGAAAAGAATAGGATGTGTTGTAGATCATGATAACTTTGTTTTGAGGTTCCCACTGGTAATACTTTTTTGAGTGTGTGGTGCATTCAGTTGTAAATTTGGCGTCTGAAAGATGGGTAAATGTTTATTTGGTTTTGATATGGAGAAGACGGCAGAGAACAGGGTCCAAATTTGTTACTATTGATTTGTTAATTCCCTTTTGGTATTGGCTTACTTTTCATTATCCACTAGTTTGCATAACATGCCTTATCTTGTCAGTGGTATGTTTACTTCAACTGGCCTATATTCCATTTTGGACATCACTTCATTGCCCCAAAATTTTGCCAGTTTACTATGACGTTGCGCGACTACCATGCACTGTGATTGTAATAACATTCTTTATATCCCCTGTGAGAGATTAATTAAATTGCTGGCAAAAGTTCTTCTAGTACTCAATAGAACCTTAACCCGATGGGATTCATTTAAAAGACAAATTTCAATGTAGAATAGACTTTCAGTGGATGGCCATAACTAGTCACATTGGAATTACATGTAATGGCAACCTACTCAGTTTCTCTGTATGATCATTTCCCAAAATTGCAAATTATGAAGTTCAAATCACAGTAATCTCCAAAATGCAAATTAAAAATGGTATGATACAATCTCCAAAACTGATTGGTTCAATCAAGAGTTGCTGGTGCCATCCATGGTTACGCTACTGTCTTCTTGAATATCAGAACCATTAATTGCTTTTCTTTCTTCTCCCGACTCAGCCTCTGGAGGAATAGGGGGTTGCTGCAAGGCTTTTTCCTCTGTTGAGAGGAGCATTGACACCCTTTGCAACAGTTCTTGACAGTCAATTGCATTCACCATTACAGATACATTGGTTCTACCTCTCCAACACCCAATAGCAATGGGTGTTAAATCATCACCTTGCAGAGAATCTGATGAGAGCCTGCCTTCTGCAGAAGATGAAAAATAGTCAAAATGAATGTAAATTTACTCAGATTGTCTCCAGCATAGCCCACATGGCTTAATCACAAACAATCATTTAGAAAAAGACATTATAAAAACAAACCTCTGCTCAGCACCACAACACAACAACCTAGCATTAACTTTGAAGCCTTCTCTCCAAACTCAGGATTAACAATATCAGAAAATTTGATACTTTTGTACTGCAAAAGATGCTTAAAATCTACGGCAGATGCATATAAAATTTGCTTAGTCATGTGTGGCAGAATCAAAGGCAATCCTTCAGATGATATTCGGAATATACAGTGTGCAGATGCCCCCTCTTTTGAGGTCTGCCGTTCCTGAAATCAGAAGGGAACCATGAAAATTATTTCATAAAAACTATAGAGAAAAAGAGTAAGTCAATGTACATACTTTAGAAGATGGGAAGGAACCTTTTGATATATTCTTTTTATTTATATTTGTGACACACTATCAAAAAATTTCAAACTGTACATAAAGGATAAGGATTCATTTACATTTAACAAGTATTTTGAGCATGCTTATTGGTTATGATTCCATGAATGAATGGAAATCGGCAAAAGACTCAAACATATAAATTACTTACAAACATCTTTAGCCCCACTGAAGCTATCTTAAGCTGCTGGCCAGATAGAAAGTTCAACTCAAGTACTTCCTTAACTGAATTTGATATGTAGTAAATTCTCTTAACATGGTTCATGTCATTGTTTCTTGTAATAAGATGATTTTTGAATGGGAAAGATTCCTTGATTCCATAAAACTCCATTACCCTGCCCACAACAACATCATCCTTGTAGAAGATAACAGGGTCTACTCCTCTCCACCTCCCCTGAATTTGCAGCTTCCTTTTTTCCCCAACCATTTTGGTATCAATTTTCACATTTGCCAAAGTTTCAGTTTCCTCTTTCTCATTTTCCTCATTTATCTTGTTCTGGTCAGCATCCAAAGGAGCTTCACCCATTCCAGCACCACACAAATCGGCATCAGTAGTTGCTTCAGAAATTTGAAAATCTCTTTCACCTATTAAATTAATATGATCCCCATTTGAATCCTCTTTCATGTCATTCATCTGTTTCTCAGGTTGAGTGCTACTAGATTCTGTTTCCTCAGGAAGATTCTTAGATTTCTTCTCAAATGCTGCAGGTGGAGGGGCTGAGAAACATGCATATTTTTAAGGTAAATTGCAATTACAGGAGCAAGTACAAAATATACAGGAAAGAACAAGTGAAAAAGTGAAAATAAATCAGAAGTGACAGCAAGATTACAAAACACAAAAACAAGAGCTCATATTGGTGTCATCAGATAGATAAGGAATAGGCCATTTGGTAATGTTTTATTTCCATTTTCCATTTTCAGCATTTTCAAACTTTGAAAAGGTGGTTAGAAAAAGTGAGTTTATATTTGAGTATGTTGTCTAGAAAGTAATTATTGTATAGGATTTAGTAGGTTGTAAGTGGATACAAATCATAATAATAAAAATAGAGAGAGAAAATATATATATATATATATATAGATCATTGAGAGACGATTTACAGATCACTAGAAAATGCATTTTGTTAAAAATGTGTTGGGATTTTGGTGAAAATGGCAAGATGTTGATAATTCATTATTTCCAAATAGAGAGAATGGATGAAAATGGATTTGAAAATTAAAACAAATGGGGCATAAGGATTACCAAGTATCTGGTTAGCTACATGAAAAAATGCCCCATACACTTCATGTTGCTGAACTAATATGATGGAACTTACCAGGCGGGGAGGAAAGCTTGTGAAAAACAGCAATAAAGAAAGCCCCAGAATTTTGATCATGAGGCACTATCCTCATACAACGTTCTAAAGGTAGATCTGAGACTTCTGCTGCCAAATTGTTAGTTGGAACTGAATCATCCATCAACTGTTGCCCATTTTCAGAATTGCCATCACCATTGTCACAAAATTGTCCAGTTGCTGCTTCATGGTCAGGCTCAGATGTCTGCTCATATGATTGTCCAGAAGGGAACATGCCTGGGGTTACTACAGATCTGCGATGTTTAGGAACATCTTTATAAGATGCCAACCACAGCCCTTTATCTCGAACCTGCACAGGTAAATGGAAATATACAAGTCAAATGCTATAAAGTCAATTAGAATGAAACTGGCTAGATAAAGTTTTAACTGCTTTAGTCACCAAATATTCAACTGTCATTTCCTATTTATGCAGGAGAATCAACTGGAAGATTACTATGAAATACCAACCTTCCATTTCTTAAGACCTGGCCTGTGAACAAGCTGGGGAAGCTCAGCAGAGACATCCACGAGCTCGATTGTTCCTCCACATCTCCGCAAAACCTGAGCAGAATGCGACATTTAGGGTCCATGAGAATGTGAAAGTATACAAAACAGGAAACATACAACACTCATGCACCCCTAAGCCGGACAACTTTAAATTAACACTGTATCATCCCACGCACAGAGACATCTGCATGTCTTACACCAATATGAAAGATGGAGAAGAGGAGAAGAAAGTTTAAATGGAACAACTTGCAACAATGGAATGACTATTTTGAGGATGCTTCATTCTCACTCTCTCAGCCTCTTTCACAATTTGCGTTCTCCAGCCAAAAAAATGATTATTAACAGGTTTCACTTAAGATAAGCATTATTTCCCATCTGAACTCAAGTTCTTTGTAGAAGAACTCATAAAGTACCTCAGCAACCACAGCTTCATTCTCCACTGGATTCATTGAGCAAGTGGAATACACAATCCGTCCACCAACTTTAAGCAAAGCTACACCTGAAATGACCATGTGCTTAAAATCAAAAACAATTGGTGCTTTTCTGGTATAGTCTAAAATAGAGAAAAAATAAAGAATATTTTTCCAGCTATGTCGTAATTACTAAATGTATGCATGTATATGTGTATGTATATGTATATGTATATGTATATGTGCATGCATGTATGCATGTATGTACATATATTACCATAGCTATTGCAATCAACATTAGTTCTAATACTCAACCATAAATGCAACTAAAGGAAGTTAAATGCACATAAATCCCATGTATTACTTTTATCATTTATAGTTTTCCTTAGATCTACTGCAATGGCTAAAGCTTTTTACATTTTCCCTGCCTGATGGGGTATAGTTTATGCACAAGCTTCTTAGGAAGTCAAAAATAACAACTAACTAGAACCAACCTCTATTACCAAATAAATTATTTAGTTTGGTGCACATATTTTTAGAACTCATTAAAGTACTAATCGGCATGTAATATGCAATTGTTTTCTGATTCAATTAGTACCAATAACAAAGGTGATAAGAATTACATCTGCAACTCAGGTTCATCTGTAATTTGGTATTCAGTTATATTTGGGAGTGAGTTATCATCAAAACTTCATAAATTTCACTCCTTGGATTCACTAAGGTTATCAACTTATCAATCTGCAAAAGCTGCCACAATTTAAGCAGTTTACTGTCTAATTCAAATGGAGAAGAAATGTTTATAGATGCCATTAGATATATGGCGCCATACCAATTCAGAAAAATGAATAAACAAAGAATTGATGGCTTGATGCTGTGTCCCTTGCTTATCTTTCAATGGTCGTAAGCATGCTTCTATACTGAAGAACCTACTATAGAAGCTTCAGTTCTGCTTTTTACTTGCCAATGTAAAGAGATGTTCTTAGCAACAAGAGTTTCCTGATGTTATTCCTTTAATTTTTATTGGATTCTATTTTTCATGCAATGATATATTGACATTACTAGGCTCCAATAAAGGACAAATCAGGTGCTATTGTTTTTTCATATCAATTTTTTTCCTGAATTTATTGGAGAAGGTAGATAATAGTTGAAGAATTGAAAAATGAATTTAACTATGTAGAGAAGCCAATTAATGATTTTTCAACTATTTTTATTGGCCTTCCATTATACCTACATCCTTAACTTGAAGTCTCTTCCTTTCTCCAGCACTTTGCAAGCACATCACAAGGCACCTAAGCATGATCTGGAGGCACACAACATTCCACTAGAGGCTTGGACATTTTCACAATGATTTCAGCCTTGAGCAATTTTCAGCGTCCAGAGAATATGTTCACACTAGGAACCATAAGAATAATGGCATTTTGATATAAATTGTATTACTATGGAAAGTTATTCCCCTCCATGCTCATCCACAACAGCGCAAATCCAGATATACATGTTTGTATTTATGTATTCAACGCTATGCTTCTGGGTAGAATTTTTACTTCATTGAGACCAATAGTGAATCTGCAATCGTGACTAGAACCAAGATACAAATCCAAAGAAACAAGAAATGAATGAATAGTTTTTCTAAGAACGTTACCAATCATTTGTATCGCAATTCAAGGCATCATCACATGACATGAGAAAACAGAACATTTCTCAACAAGAACATTTACAAGTCACTAACACAGACATTCACTTGAACTAATTTCCATCAATAGAACCAAGTTTGGTGAAAAGTTCTGTAATATGTTTCTGTTTCTGCACCCTTTTTTTTTTTTAATAATAATTGTAAAGTTAAATCTAATCGTTCAGCCATAGAAAATTGGTGTGTTGTCTTAGAACACCCCAATTTATAGGCTTTATTCTATTTATTGTTTAAAGATCAAAAAATCAGAAGCTCAGAACTTCTGTAATTTTTTTCATACACCTTGATATTTGTCTCTACAACTCAGAGAATCTGCAACCAACTCAAAATGGGCTGAATGCAGTTGGTTGGTCTCAGAATAAGAAACAGGTGGCCTATGTTATGAGTTTGGCTAAGAGTTAAAAGGTTGGTTTATTGGTTTGATCAGATCTGCTGCATTACCTTCCATACTCTTGACAAATTTATGAAGACTCTTGCACAAAAGTTTGGGCCTAATTTTCTGATATTTTTTGACTGCAGGTGCTGCAGACAGACATCTCCATGTTGGAATACTGGAGAGCATCTTCTGATACTAAGACCATGTTAGAACCATATACCTACATTGATTCTGTGGTCCTTTTGGTCAAAAGAAATGATGTCAAACATGGGGGCACAACTTCTACATTGGAGATTGATATGGAAGGGTCCAAACCACCTTCATGTGATGTACAAGGGGAAGCTCTTAGAAACTATAATTAAGAGGATGAATTCAGGTATTGCCTGTTGGGAATTCACATATTGACTATCAACTGGGATTCAGATTTAATGTGCAACTCAGCAAGCAGCAGACACTAGGAGGAAACCTCTTTTCAGTTGGTTTCAATTGAGAAATGACGGTTGCTCTAGAGAGAGCCCAGGCCATCCTGCAGCCAGTTAATTGGTGAGGAATGCAACAGGTGAGGGGATGTTTGCATACCAGGTATTCTTGCATACTGGTGATAATGTCAATGCAGAACTTCTGGCATTGTTGTCAAAGTGGAATTGTATCGTAGAAGGGGTGTCAGTCCTATTTGCATTGAACTGGATGCTCAAACTGTGATTTGCTTTTTCACAGTCACGAAACATGGTTCTTCGAATTAGAAGCACATTATTATGAAAACCAACAGCTCATGAGCACCATGGAAACCAGAATAATTCACATCTTTAGAAAAGGCAAGGGAGTTGGCTAATGAGGCTCAAGAAGTCATTGTTCATGCACTTTAGGATCAAGATCAATTTGTGACAGGCATATTTAATTCTTGGCAGCAGATCATGCAGGACAAAGCATGGATTCCCTAATTTGTTTAAGATGACTCAGATCTTCTTGGTGGTTTTCTTTTGGAAAGGTTCATGTGCCCCTCATTATATTTGATCTCAGGATTATTCACTGGAAGGGGGTCCATACCAAAGACCCGGCCCAGGCACAGGTGGGTTCTCCGCCCCACTCATCCACTACATACATTCCAAATGGTTACTGACTTCATGAAAAGTTCATAAGACAACAAGAACCAGTAAAAATACCAATACTGAGAGAAGCTGATTTGCCTTAAACTTATTCAGGGTAAAATGAGTTATACTGCCATATTTCATTTTGAATCTCATAACTAAGAGATAACAACTTCAACTCAGGGAAAAGGGTACCTCGCATTGCTATCTGAACTTGTAGACCATGGAGCCCATTACCCATTCCTGAATTCCTGAAATCAAAAAGGGCCCAGGATGGATGGATAATAATATAATGCTGAAAGTTGAAGAAAAAGGAGACATAAAAAGAATAACAAAGAAGCAACTAAAAGTAATTACCACTTCCTCCATATATCAGGAGCCTTACGCAGAGTTCCGTCACCACTACAAGGAACATCACACAAGACACGATCAAATTGAAGCTGACGAATACCAGGTTCTTTAATATTTCCAATCTGGGAATCACCCAAGTGATTCCTACGAAAATGGCAGCTTGGAAAGTGTTGCGCTTCATGATTTGTGACTATCAAGTTGGCAGTGCACATTCTTTTTGTTTGGTGAATAAGAAGATTACATCTTTGGACATCCAGATCATTTGCTATCACCTACATCAGAGACCAAGCCATAGGTTACCATCAGGAAAGGAAGTATCATAAAAATGACAAGGAAGATGTAGAAGAAAATAAATCCAAAAGGAGGCTAAAACCAGCTACTCTTGTAACCCCATCTCTGAGAGCAAAAACTAATGCTTAAAAGAGAGAAAAGGAATGAACAGTACCAGCCCACTGGGTAAAGTTCCTGGTTCTGTCAACTTGCATATCATCTCCAGTAACTGAAACGTTTTTGAACCAGGCGCTGCACACACTGCACTATGCACAGAAAATTCACAATGTCTGGACATCAGAGATTTAGTATGGATGTATAATGATTGCTGCATAACACTTGGTAGAATAGCAGCAATAGTTATGCAAAAGTAATAAAAGATTCATATATAATGTCAAAGTCATAGATGTAGCTTACTGTCAAGAACAAAATGATCTGGATGTATATCAAGGAATAGTGGAGGAACCTGAAATTACAATGTAAAATAATTACATAAACAGGACGATAGAGGGGTCCCCACAATTTAGCATCACAAAAATTAACTGGCATTACAACTGAATAGGAGATCAAAAAAGGAGATGGAGAATTAGCTCACCATGCTAACAGCTTCCTGTCTTGTAATGTTTCCAATCTCATTTTCTAGCTTCAAGAACTCATGAAACCTGAGAAGGATTATAACAACCATGTAAACTGGAATTCTCATAGACTGACCAAATCACAGCATCAAAGACATTGTAGGCTCTTAATGCAACAAAAGGGCATCTTAGAAAGCACGCAGCATTAAATTTAGAAATCAATCAGGTTAACATGCACGGTTAATCAATAAAATCATTAACTAAAGCTATTGTACTATTTTCTGGGATACTAGCTTAAGTCAATTGACATTTGAAGGACACCCTCATTCCACGATAGATACAACACGAATTACTTGGTAAATTTTCAACATAATGTATGTGTTTCTTTCGGCCCTATGAATGATTTAGAACATTTGCAGTGGACACCTTTACAGAGGCTAGGAAAGCAACCTCCAAATCTCCCAGAAATAAAACAAGAAACATTGACAGAGATTTTTCACAGAAATATCCACCTATGCAGTAACATCACTATCCAGAAATTTAAATAGTCAACATAAATGATTAGTGAAATTAACAATTATGACAAAAATGAAGGACTTAAATCAATCAGGTCCTTATAAGCTACCCGTCTTAACAATGCATTTCTCCCTTGTACGCTTTTACCATGGGAGGTGAAAACTTGTGCATTTTTTTTGCACAAGTTACAGAGGTGTATGCCGAAACCAAGATATTACAGAATGACAACATCTTACAAGTGCTTTTGTTTGTCTAAAGACTTGCACCAACATAAATGAGGTGTGATCATTGAAATAGGAAGCAATCACATTCAGAGCCACTAACTGTTCCAGAATTATTGGCCATACACCACTGCTGCTCAAGTCAAGAGTAGTTAATGTAAAACTTTTCAGCCTGGTCATTCAGTAAAATGTCCTGTTTAGAGATACAGTTCTGGCATATATGAAATGGAATAGATTAAGTCCAAAATTATGCATCATTATGTTACATTATATTACTGCAAAATGGAAAAATAATAGCATTCTATCAATGAAGAATGTTACCTGTTGCACTTGCATTATATAGATTCCCCTCTCGTCTCAATATATATTCAAAATATAATCGAAATGCATATACAAAATTTATACAATTTAGTGACCCCCCTTACCCTGGTCCTACCTTGATATCTGATTTTCCTTAAGATTCTCTTTCCTCTACCCAATGTCTATTTCAAATTTCTTGCTAAATCCTTATTTGTGGAATAGAAATAACCATTCTTTCCCATTTATCTCCTGTTAAACATGAACTAAGAAATATCAGATTGACAGCATTCACTAGCATTTCTCTGTCCACTTGGTGAATTTAGAGGAAAAGAAAAACTTTCAACCTCTCACAGCAAAGATAAATAACAGGATACTGATTTTACTTTTTGAACAGTCCAGAACTTAGGTATGTTGTGAAAGAATTACTCACCGCTCAAGGGTTTGATTCTTCCGCAACTGGTTCCGAGAAAAATTTGACTGCCAAGCTAGATTTTCTGGGTACCATGGTAATGGTTTTATTGACTCCACTTCAATTCCATCAGTATCCTGCATTAATTGGAAACACAATAAGAGAGATCAATTAATGCTGAAACTATATTGATGTTTCTACACAACCTCAGTCGTAACTGAAAAACTGTGAAGATACAAAACCAATGTACCTCTGCCTGAAGAGATTTCATAAAGTCATTCTGCAACTGCAACCGAATATCCATATAAAACTGACTACTGCAAAATTGGATAAAGAGAGAGCATGTAACCTCAAACAAGTTCTACATTACTGGAAAGGTATTAAAATCTGAAGAAAAAGGAAACAATCTTTTGTTCTTCCCCCACTTGGGAAAATAAAATGGTGTGAGTATTTATGATGATAAGTAAAGTCCAAACAGAATTACTAAACCAAGAAGTTAGTTTGAAAATATTATCACATAACAGCTGCGTAAACATTCAATACACCCCCAAAGGAGACATGGAAAATATATCATGTGGTTTAAATATGTTGATCAATTCCCACAACACTAGCTTTGTTTCAGGAACAATAGTTTCAAACTACATCAAACAAAGCAGAGAAATAATACCAGTGGCATTATCCTGGTTTGAAGTTAATAGTAAAGGGGTACTCTCAAATGGACATATAGCTGAGCTCAAAATGTTTTTTAACATTTTGGTGTGTATTATCTCCTAATTACAGATTAGAACCAGTGATGCACTAGATGGAAATACTTCAATCCTCTACTGCGGTTAAGCCATTGAACTTTTCCACCAAGTGCATCATAGAATCTAATCATGTATGGGGGTTGCAGCGATTGACATCAATCAAACCTTGGCAACAAAGAGCAAGTATCAACATCCTTTCTTACGGCCCTTCTGAATCAAGCAGTGTATTTCAGCAGCATGGCTTTGGGCTAACTTGTGACACCCTCTAATTGTCAGAAGGATACTCTGAAAACAAATCCAGCCCAAAGGAGAAGCCTAATTATCTAATGACCATGGAAGAGACTTTTAACACCCCAATCTGCCACCAGTTTTGAAAATAGCTTAACTAATTTATAACACCCTGGTTAGGCTTAGTTCCAATATTGAAATATGGGTTTTAAGTATTTTGGCCTACCTATAGCCTAACTATTCTGACAAGGCAAAGAATCTGCCTATTTTGATAGAGGGAGGTAATCCGAGAAGCCTGAAGTCCTTTGTGCAATGGACCTTTGGAATGAAATCAACTTAGGTCAGAATTCACCGGCCCGGTGGATGTTACAAGAGATGCGGTTAAAATAGTTGTTTAGATGTCTGGTGTTGGAATTGCACTTTGAAGAGGGGTTTCCTTCACATACAAACAGAGTTTATCAGAAACCTATAGCCTCTCATATTGCACATCTAAATGAGTAGTACAGATTTCAATCTTCAAAAAGGATGTTTAAGACTACTACAAACTATGCAAGCATTTTCAATCAAGATCCACCTTGAGTCCCAAAAAGATGAGAACAAAATAGCATGTTAAATAGATGCAGACATCGACCCAGTCAAGTCCTTTAGAAAACAAGAGCAACATGTCCGAACAAGAATTTCCATAATCGATTCTGGAGCTCCAGTGGAGTTTTACTATCAGAGGAGGATTTGTTTGTTTGTTTGTTTGTTTGTGGAGGGGGGTTAGCAAGATCCAAACAATCTACCCTTCTTGCATCAGAAAAACATACTAATAGGAGCTCCAACCAACACAACGCTGCAATGATGTTTCCAAATATCGCATTCTAGCAATTGGAATGGCATAGCAAGGTACCAAAGAAAAAATCTCTGTTCTTTAAACAGCAGCAAGGGAAGCAATTTCAACTGGAGTTAAATATAGCAGAAAAAGAAAAAGGTTTACTTTATCCAATGCTGTGTGCAAATGCATGAGAATACATCCACTATTTCATATAGTGTGAGCCAGGTGAAAATGGCCATCTCCAGCTCAGTGAAGAGCTCATCTTAGATGGTAGACTGGTAGTGAGTATAACAAAGATTTAAATTGTCTGCATTAGTTGATACACTAATACAGATGAAATCAACTGGAGAAACCCTTGATGAAGTGAGCTAGACAGTTCTTTGTCATTCTTATCCTTATGGACCCACCAGAACTTTTATTAACACAAATATAGAGTTGTGAATGGAAAACAATAAAGCAGCAAGATGTTCTCTTAAATCTTAATAAAAGAGGCAGGAAAAAAAAAGAAAGAAAGAAGGAAATACAAAGTCCAATATGGCTTGTCCATGCAGGAAACTTATTGTTCAGGCAGCAACTTCTTTAATAATGAAGCACAAAGATGAATGTACAGGAGCTAACATAATATGACAAAACCTTAATCCATTTAAAGATCATCTAAGATGAATGTACTGAAACAAACATCAACAAAAAATGGCATAAATCAAACACTTGCTTTCTCTTATTAGAATGTACAATACAAAGGCCATTTTTTACTTTATTTCCAGATGTGCTCTGAGTTTTTCTGTTGTGCTGCAAGTAAAACACAAACTCTTAATAGAATGATCTCACATCTTTATGAAATCAGACACTTGGACATTGCAATGTAAATGCTTCATATTGATCAACTATTGACAATAATTTATTTCTCTAAATAACACTGCTAGACAATAAATTGTTGTATTTTATGAAAAAAAAAAAAAAAAGATCTAGATGCAATCTAAAACATATCCAATGACATCTTTGGAACTCATCTGCATTTCGAAGAATTCGAAATACCAGTTGTATTCCTCATAACCCAACTTCAAATTTCTTAGATTAACCAAACACATTTCAGTGACATGCTTCCCACCTAGCGAAAGCCAAAGTCCACACAAATTAAGTGTTCTGAAAGCATTTCAAACAGAAATTATCACATAAAACCACATAAACAACTCAGCAAGGAACTGCATATAGCAAATTACATCACCTGAAACGAACAAGCAAAAGAGAAGAAAAAAAGAAAGAGAGTATGAACCTGGAATTGACTCTGAAAGCAGCAGGAAGCGGTTTCCTCAGATACTCAATGAAAGTACCCCATTCTTCAGGTGACACAATTTCTTGTTCCTACACGTATTTCAAACATAATTCACATTGTCAGAACTGAAGCCATAAAGTCTTCAGGAAGGAAAAAAAAAGGAACTTGTCTATTTGACTCAATTTCTTGCTCCGAAAGATGTCTTAGAGCATAAAAACACACAATCCCACCAAAGGCAAAAAAAAAAAATAGTACGTTGTAATATACTCATAAAAAGCACTTTGGCTATACTCATAAAAAAGAAATGACTTTTGCTATCTTTTTCGTTGCTTACTTTGTAATATTCATCGAACGCTGGGTTCTGAGTGGCAAAGGGCTCCCAAGTTGGATTTCTGTTATTGTTGGCATCATCCGATGTGGCATTAGTAGGATCATCGGATTTGGGGCGTTTCCACACGTTTTCCCTACTCTGGCGGAAGTGTTTTCTCTGAGTACGAGACCTTCCTCTCCCTCCCATTTTCTGTATTAATTGTTATTATTTCTATTTGCTTCTTTTCTTTTATGGCTGCTGCTGCTTCTTTTGGAAGTGGAGGCGACGCTGGTTTTGGGTGTTAGGAAAACAGAGTGGTTAAAACGGAGAGGGGTACCCACGTGGGGTTTGGGGACGTCATTTGTAGAGGAAATGGGCCATTAGTGGCCGCTCGATTACTTGCTGGGCTATTTGTGGGTTGGACTGAAGCCTCATTTCAATAAAGTCTGAATTGTATTTTAATTTGAATTTAATTTAAATTTAATTTAAATTTTACAATTTTTATTTAATTAAAATATTTTATAAATTATATTTGATTATAAATATTCATAATCTAAAATAAGTTGATAGAATATAGAATTAAGCAATTCGATATGTTAAATATTTGAATTTGAATTTTAATATTTTTTATTAAATTAATATTATTATATATAATAATAAAGAATTTAAAATAAAATTTATATATTATATTGACCTAATATCTATATTAATATCTATATTATACTATTAATATAAAGTTGAAGGAAGATCGAATTTAAAACAAGTTCACAAAATTCAAAAAAACAATTACCCAACAATTTTACAAGTCAACTCATGCTTCTAGATTACACCCAAACAACGCCCTTCAACGCCTTCCCCAGCTAACATGGGCTAACAACGGGTTATTTTAAAGGTACATGGAAGACTGTTAAATTATAGAACCTGTTTGGATAACTCAGTTCATAAATTCAAAACTTTCAACACAAGCCTAATATAAAGTGACCATAAATATAGAGGAAGTATCTAACTCATAGTTGTTAACACATAACCCCTTAGCCTTCCATTAGGCTAGGGTAACACCAAAGAAAATAAAATAAGGAAAAGAAAACTAACCTTGGGGAACCTCAGCACCAAATGGTATAAGCTTTAATTAACTTTGAATATATTATTGATTTACAGAGATCATATTACAAAAAGTGTTTACAAGAATTAGAATATGAAAACTTGAAAGAAAACTTAGAAATTTCAAGCTAATATCTTTTCTAAATTTGATCTAAAATCGGGATATTGATAAATTCAGTTTATAGAAAAAGATAGATTTAAAATTGCTTTTAATGTTCCTTCTGGACAATATGAATGGAATGTTATGCCCTTTGGTCTGAAGAATGCCCCTTTAGAGTTTCGAAAAATTATGAATGATATCTTTAATCCTTATAGTAATTTTATTATTGTTTATATTGATGACATTCTTATTTTCTCTAATACTATAGAAAACCATTTTAAACATCTTAATATCTTTAAACAAATTATTATTATTGATGGTTTTGTCATTTCAAAATCAAAAATGATTTTATTTCAAACTAAAATTAAATTTTTATGTCATTTTATTGAAAAAGGAAAAATTATTCCCATTAATAGAAGTATTGAATTTGCTTCAAAATTTCCTGATAAAATTACTGACAAAACTCAATTATAGAGATTTTTAAGAAGTCTTAATTACATTTCACCATATTATAAAAATCTTGCTAATGACACTGCTATTTTATATGATAAGTTAAAAAAGAGTCCTAAGCCATGGAGTGATAGTCACACCCATGCAATAATAAAAATTAAGGAAAAAGTTAAGCAATTACCTTGTTTAATGCTTTTTAACCCAAATTGGAAAAAAATTATAGAAACTGATGCTTCTGATATAGGTTATGGTGGTGTTTTA
>JACGDI010005492.1:200504-215914 GCA_014898725.1 Jacaranda copaia | reverse complement strand
GGTAGTGATGGCGATGGTGGTAATTACTGTAGTTGTGATTGTAGGAGAGAGAAGTGATAAAAAACAAAAAGAAACAAACAAATATGTATAAAAATGAGGGGAAAAAATTTTTTTAAAAAAAAAGGAAAAAAAAGAAAATATGAATAGAAATAATTTAATAAAATGAAAAATGTAATAAAAATATAAATTGAAAATATAGAAATTAATTGAGGGTAATTTAGTCTTTATATATTAAAATTAGGGTTAAATGAGAAAAAAAATGTAAAAAAAGGGTTGGTGTGCATGATTTTTAAAAGCAAACGATGGTTTTTTGACCTTTTTTATTTTTTTTCGTTGGGGAGGTCTTTCGCCAATTTCAAATTTTACAAGGTAAACTACTATTAGCCTATATAGGTGTATATAAGACACACACACACATATATATATACATATATATTGATTGGAATATATATAGTCATATATAATTATAAAGTATATAACAACCACAAAGAGAAGGTACAACCAACTATGAATATATGGTGCCATATGCAATTGTAGTTGAGGTCTCTCGTCAACTCTTGTAGTGTGTGAGAAATTATTGTTACAATTATAAATCGTTACAGTAGTAGTTGAGGTCTCTTGTCAACTCTTGTAGTGTGTGAGAAATGATTGTTATAGTTGCCTGCATCCGAGTATGTGTATGATCTAGAATTCTAGGCCCCAAGTGTCCATTGGTAAATGAATGATGGGACTGCCACATGTCACATGTCTACCTAGATGAAAAACCTTTTGTGACAATCTGATGACAATAATAAAAGAACTTTACCAGCATTGGTCTGTGTCCTCACCCCATAAACATCCTTATCCGACCTCTACATAGATAGAGGAGATGCTCTACAACAATCATATTGAAATATGGAACAATTGATTTTAGTTCAATAATATGGGGAGACAATTATATATACTACAACTAACAAGTTATAGGTAATGTAACCAATTAAGCATTGACAAAGCCATAAGAAAAAATCATACCAACCATAAAATGATTGCCATACAGAAATAGAAATATCAATAAACATACAATTAAAAGAACAATCATATTATACTATATAAAGTATGCATCAACAAAGTTTTTATTGATTAAACACAATTAAAAGATACAATTTTAGAACATCGAATAAAGAAGCATAAGTCATTTTAATTATGTCAAAACACCTACATCAACTCAAGGACATCTCTAAATTATAATTGTTCATCTATATTTTCCTGACTAGGATAACCCTTATGACATAAACTACCATAATATTCCTTTATTTCATTCTAACTATTTTGAAAATATCATCATCCATGCCAAACTTTCTAACAAAATTATATAACATATAACAAGTGACTACAATCAACATTTGATATGTTATCATGTAGCTCGAATCCCTATTATAATATCAAAAAGCTCTTTTTCAAAATGCCAAAATGTCATTCAATTGCATTATGAGATATGAATGTGCATAATTGAAAAACTTATTTAGGTTTCTTAGGGCCTTACCTTGTCCTTTGAACTCATGGAGGTAATATTGCTACAACCTATGTAGAGCTAATAAGCACAGATAATTGATGAACCCAACATCGGTAAGGTAATACTTCCCTAATGAATTAGAAATATACATGTTAAATGTACCATTATAGGGTTTTTACTATATGTTGTCTTATTATATTACACTCTAATTACATTTGTTGATAGTTGGGGTATGTAAATTTGGGATCATTAGCTACAACATTTCATAGTACATGGGCATCATTTGCATTACTCTTCTATCCTACACACACACACACACACACACACATATATATATATATATATATGAACATAAGGTTAAAATCACAAACTGCCAGTGCATATGAAGGAAGAGGCCTTTCCTTGATCTATACATGTTTTGCCTATGAGTTGGTACTAAGTTGGAATGGTTATGCCATTAATTGCTACTAGTGCACTTTGTAGTATGTGTTCCATCTAAGTTTTATTAAATAGATAATAACATCCATTAATGTTGAAAATAATAAATAAATCAAATATTAAACAATTTTTACTCAAAAATGGAAGAAGGTCGGATTGTTTAACTTGTGTGGTGGCACTTTATTAAAGTTAGGATGCATATGAGCTTAGGTGTCAATAAAACCAAAGCTTGCTAGACATATTGAACATGATGATCCCCAATGAGTGTTGGAATATTTCTATATTATTCTTTTAACAATGATGCATGCCCACTATGTGTAAAAATAGTGCAACCTCCTTAATCATTCACAACCTACAATTGCAACTCTTTGTCAGCATACCCCTACTCATCAACTCATAGACAATGTGAAAGTTGTTATAGAAGCAACTTGGGTGATCATTCATAATCTCAACAACATAATCAACCCTTTGAAGTCTTAAAATATTTCTAGGAAATTGTTCATTCAACATAAAAGAACATAAGTACTTGTGAGACAAAGAATATATCATCTATTCCATCTGATATATTACCTCTAAGTAACTATGTGAGTCAGAATAGAACTCATCATTTTCATTAGGTGGAAGAATACTAAATGATTCTAGATGGGATTCTTTATTCCTAAACGGTATTACATATCATGTTGCACTTATGTATGATTGCCACATGTCTTATTAATAGATAGCTCTAACAGTAAAGCCAAAACACTATTTATTTCTTTATGTAGTGAAAGTCTTCACCTTGAGTAGAATTGAAAGAACTCAACAATTAAAGGAAAGAAACAATTAAGGGAAGATTCTGTCTACATGTAATTCAAAGAGAAAAAAGCAAAAAAGAACAAACAAAGAAAATGAAGATCAGCTCCGCTAACACTCACCGAAAATAGTTTCAACATCCAAAAAATTTTCAGATTTATTATAATTTTTGAATCTCTAAGTTTAGATGAGTTATTCTTTTCCTTTTACTCTAAATCTTTCTTTCATTTGTTAATTTTTGCAACAAAAAATAAAAATAACAAATGAAGGGTTCTAAGAATTTATTCTTAAATTTACATTAGATTAACATTAGATTTGTTGCAATTTTTTAAATTGGTTTCTTTTAGTGAGCTATTTTCTTGGTTTCTCTTGCTACAATGTTGGAAAATTTTTCTTCAACATGTCGAATAGTAGAAAAGAATGGCTATGAATAAATACTCAAAGGAGCAAAATAAGTTTGCTTTGCTTTGTCCCCTAATTGGTATATGGAGAATAAAAAGTTCAAGTCTCACAATTTGATAAGCATTTTGTGGTGGTGTAGTTGATTTTCGTTTGGTCTGTATAGCCAAGTTTGATGAGCAGTAGGCCAAATCCCAAGAACATTGATTATTACCAAATAATTACATCAAACTTTAGTTACTCAATTACTATCCCAAGCATGTCCAACAAACATTATGGGAGACATTCTTGAATTCCATTACTAATTCTATTTTCGCCACCATCTTCAAATCTCAAATTTTGTTTTGTACTAAAAATTGAAAGCAAGCTAGAAATCCACCCTATGTTATAATCCTCATGGATTATGTTATAAGTGAAACTTTCAATAGGATTATATCAATTACTCTAATCTTTTAGATTAATTAATATTGTCCTCTTAATAAATGATTCTATAAATGTATGGATACTATGAGTAAAATTGGATCATAAATTTTTCATGTGAAATTAATAAATATAATTAAAAAAAATACACATTTATACTAATAATCATACACCATAAAGTTATTTCATATATAAATATATAGATGTGCTCTCATAACAAAATTTTTCCATTTTAGGCTTGTTTTTACACAACAAGCAATAGATATAGATAACTACATCGATCTTACTCCTCACTATAGGTATGAATTTTCCTTTGGGGAGGTGACCATGGATAAGGATAAAAAAGGGATCTTCTTGAAAATGATAGTGAAAAATCTCATAATTGGATGTCATTCGGTCATTTTGGAGGTGAAAATTCCAAAAGTTGGTATATAATTTGATAGTGAAAAAAATGTTTATAATTTTACAATGAATATGCAAGGTTAGTCAGATTCAGTATAAGGAGACATTCGGTCCACAAAGATGTTAGTGGGAAGATTATCTACAAATCATTTTATTGTGCGTGCCAAGATTACAAACAAAAAGATAAAAGAAATGTGAGTGTTAAATCTCATCAACCAAAAATTTAAAAAAAAATAAGTTGTTGTGCGATGATGAGGATTAATGGTCATTATATTGATTCATATAAGGTTGTCAATTTTGTTGTTGAGTACATGAAAATAATTTAGTGAGTCCAAGTAAAATTCATGTCCTGAGGTCCCACAGAACTATTACTGCTACACAAGCATCACAAGCAAATGATGTTTATAACTCAAGAATAGCAACAAGAGCAGATTTTACCTAATGGCTAAACAAGTTGGTGGACATGAAAAAGTTAGGTCCATTTTTTGAAGATTACAAAAATTATTTGCAATCAAAGAGAAGTGTGGAAATGAAGATAAGTAAGACCGAAGGTATACTTGAATACTTGCAACAGAGACAACTAGATGATTCTAACTTGTTTTTATGCATTTCAAATTTATGAAAATGATTTAATAGCTTATATACATTAGGTTGATGCATGATGATGGCTAACTATGCTCATTTTGGGGATATGCTATGCTTTGATACAATTCATAGAAAAAACAAAGAAGGTCAATCATTTCCCTTTTTGTTTGTTGATTCACCACAAGCAAACTATTGTCTTTGGTGCATCATTATTTTATGATGAAACTACATCGATATTCATTTGGTTGTTTGATACTTTTGCTAGAGCTATGCCAGGAAAACAATCTAAAACCATTTTTACATATCAAGACACGACAATGGGATGTGTTATAGTGTGATGATTGATTATTAGTTATTTTATTGAATAAGGGGCCCGTTGTCTCTTTTCTATTAGTGATGACGTCTCACTATTGAGGGTTTGATTCAATACAATAGTTTCTCCTATAATAGGTTTAGATGGTGTTGCTTACTTATTTCTTGGATATTAGTTTATCCATCCTAAAAATTCTCATACTTTAATTGATTTTAATACAACTATAACCATAATAGCACTTAGGGGAAATAGTTATGTGGAAACACAAGTTTCCTTAGAATCTATACATGTCAAAGGTTACTCTTAATAAGAGTTTTGGTTGTTAGTATTTTTTGAAGTTGCTTCTTAGTATCTATTTTCTTGGTCAACTTTCAGGAATTATGTAGATAGGTTGCAGAGACATTCAATTAAGTTGCTTCATTATTGTAAGGGTAACCTTAAATATTTCTTATTTGCAAACTTATGGATGACCTACCTCATCTATGCTATTACATAATAGTGTTCATTACTTCGAATAAATACTCTCTAGTGAATAATTTCTTTCTCTATTGACATCTCTAAAAGTTTTACAGAATGATTATTGACTATTTTATTAGTTTTCATCTTAATGTTTCTTAGCAAGATTCAAAACTGTAAAATGAGTCAAATTCAAAAGCAAAGATGGAAAATTTTCATTAAAATCATTGTTCGATAGATTTAACACCAAAGTATTCTTTCCAAAATATAATTCCAATAGTAATGGACCTTTGGGGAGATGTGGACAAAGTACAAGAAGTTTTGAACACATTAAGTAAACCAATTCATCTACTTAGTATAAGTATTCTTTCTGTCTCTCATGGCTATGAAAAGACACTCTTAGTCTGATATAATAGGGCAGTATGGGTTTAGATTGCAGAGATCGATGCCTCTTGAATTGGGCTTATACTTGGAACCAACTTCTCTGTGCAATCATCATTCTTATCTCCTATTTCTCCAGCAGGCACTCCACTTGAATATATCAAATCTTCATACACGATCTTAACATTTGATATTATTCCACTATTTAAGATAGATGAATAGGGAAGCTCAATACTATACCCAACCTGGTATTTTAAGAAAATCTCTAATTCAAATAGTAAATGGCATATACTTACTAAAGGAAAACTGACTAAAGCTTCTCAATATCCAATAAATGCTAAAGGGGGTCCCAACTTAATCTATCACCCCATATGATTGCACACTAGCTTTGCAAGGTGGTCAACAAAATTTCTTTGTGGTGATGCAACTAGATGACAAGGCATGAATTCGATTCGACAGCTCTTTCAAGCTGAGATCACTTTGTTGATATACCAATATCACTTCAATTGAAGATATAGTGGTAGGATCAACAGTCTTTAATAGTTCAAGTGATGGAATCCAGCTATTTCCTAATGATCAAGGCATACACCCGAAACATATACATCTATCCTATGAATCATGCAAAACCCATTAGGAACTTTGTCAGAGTATGATAACAGGCCATTTACCTGATATAAGCAAACTTATAAAGTTTAAGAAATTGGAAACATTTCAACTTAAGAAATTATAATAATAGAGTGAAAACCATAAATTAGTACAGACCTTTACAAATACATTTTCTGCTACATTACAAGAATGCCAAAATAATCATGTAGAGCCTTTCAAATTTTGTAGAAATCAACAAATAAATAAAGATTCAGAGAAATAGGAAAAGAATAACTTATTGAAACCAAGAGATTGAAAAATTGCAGTAACTTTGAAATTTTTCAGGATGTTGAAGCTATCATTAGCGAGTGTTTGCGAAATTGATCTTTCTTTTCTCTATTTGTTTATGTTCTTTTTCTTTTTCCTCTTCGAATTGCATGTAGAGAGAATTTTCCTTCTCCATTTATTTCCTTTCGTGGTTGAGGTTCCCTTAATTCTACTAGGAGTGAAGATTTTTCTTTCAAAAAGAAATAAATGATGCTTTGGCTTCACCATTAGAGCCATCTATTAATTGGACACGCGGTAGTCATCTAGGAGTGCAACAGAAGATGTAACACCATTTGGGAATAGAGGATCTCATCCAATGGAATTCACTTGCCATGTGCTGTGAATTGTATTATGTGTTTTCCTACTTAATCAACAATTACTATTAGAACAACATAGCAATTGTACTAAAAAGTTAGTTTTTCACATACACATATAAAAATAGGTTTAATTCATCATATTTGTAGCTTTAGTAATGAACACACCCATCTATACCCGTCTATACACATTAATTAAATATAATAAAATATAAGTATTTTTGATTAAAAAAATAAGGCAACAATAAGAATATAAAATGCTAATGCAATTATATGTCCTAAAATATAATACATCATAAACACACATGTAACAACATATATTAAAATTTCCATACATAAACATAAAACTTGAATAATTGTTCAAAATTACGAAAAAGAGCATTATCAAGGGGAACAAGCTATGATTGGGCCATAGCAAGGAAGGTCATGAAATGAGATAATGGGGGTGTATGGGGGCACTCATAATGTGAACACAACCAAATAACATCAACATCAAGTGCCTAAAGATTCCATGCAATCCCACTTCTCATGCTACTTCAACTTTAAGAACCATGTTATCATAGTAAAACTTCATAGTATGTTAATGGCTTTAAAAGACAAGGATTATGGTCGTCCGTCCATGGAGGGTAGCTACTATTGTAGTGTGCCCTCATTCAGGCCGGCTTGTTGTGCACAAAGAGAGGCTCCTACAACATTGTTCTCATAAACACATGATCTAGATTTAGTCTATCTATTCTACGCCGAATCTAATGATGTTTTAACAAATTATGTCACAATAATGTGGATTTTCAGTATAGGTACTAAATGTTTAAAATTTTACTTTCAACATGATAAATCAAGAAATAGAATAGAAGAAAAACATTAGTGCTTTTATTTTCTTAACTGAATGTGTAGAATGCATTTGAGGCTATTTACTAGATTGGAGGATCTAATTCTCTATGATATGATTCATTCCTTTAGGGTGGACCTTCTTTACGTAGGATCCATGCTTCTATTATATTTACAATAGGTCAAATGGAGCACTAATTCTATCAACCACTTCTTTTCGGCTTACCACATGGACATGTAACCATGGGATTAGATTTTTTATCATGAAATTCTAGAAAAAATTTCTTAGATTATATTTGGATTAAAAGATTTAAGGATGGAGCATTTCAAATTCATAATGGTGAATATATTAAATTTGTTTGATAATTTTATATCACAATTAATTTCAAATACTTTGGTGCTTATTGTGATCTCTATTTTTTTTTCTTGTCATTGTGGTAGATTCAAACTTATCTTATGCTGAAATCATTTAAAAATTTTAGCTCTAAATTCTTTTTAATCCAAATTTCTTCGTCAAACGCAAGTGCATTTAAAATTGGGAGGCATAGAAATATCTCAATAATGAACTAAGCATTATAGTTTCAACAGACAAATTATTACAGACAAAGATGCCAGCAGTAAGGTAGAAAATTCAATAAGTTGAATACTCTCCAAAAATTGCCAACTCTAGCCCAAACAAGACATGCAGATCAAGCACAAGTTTCTTAGCCTAATTGTTTGGTCTACAAGTTGACATTTAACATTTGGTGGATTAGTTATCCAGTCATCATGTAGGAGAAGTTAATAATTTTTTCTTGTTTATTAGTCTTCTCCTTCCAACATAATAATCCCACTAAGATTTATCAGTTATTTCAAATATTATTTCAAGCAGACAGATATCTTCATAATTAATGATAGTTATCCTTGAGGATAACAGTGTCCATTTAGAAGCAAAATGGGAAAGATATTCCATCTCTTATGTAGAGTAAATGAAGAACATATTCCATCAAAATGTTGATTTAGTAAATGCAAAACATATTCCATCAAAATGTTGATTTAGTTAATCACAATTATGCCTATGTCTTGAGATAATGACTTTATAGGAAAACCAGATAAGGTAAAACATCATCGCACTTTAGCAAAACGGGTGTCTAATGATAATCAATTCCTACTTCTAACATGGATAGTGCGAAAAATAAAATAACCAATTGTGGGATTATTTCATGGACTGGAGGTAAAGTTGAATTATATTAGTTCTAACCCTGCATATCCAAATTATTTGTGATGTAACAAGGATAATGACTTCAGGTTATACTTGCAACCAATTATAAATTTTCACTGGTGATGAATGAGTTTGTGGACTGCATGGTGTTATACAATAAAGGGTATATGAGAAAACCATATATATATATATATATATATATCTTTCTCAATGACAATTATATTCCACCAAATCAATGATTTAACTATCCCAATCTTGACTAAAAGGTTCAAAAGACAAACGACATACAGGAATTTGACACTTAAATTTATGCATCGTTACAAAATACATTTTTGTTTTGCATAAAGCGACTAATAGCCCTCAAGCACAAAAGCGACATTCAGAATTTCTTACATCTTCAAATGTAAAGATCTTATTGAAATTCATAGGTTAGAGAAGAATACCTTATCTAAAATCTTTTCACAAACGATAGCTTTTTATGATCAAAAGTTGAACTCATAGTGCACAAACAAAATCTCCACTTGTCTCTATATCATCTATATTTGCGTCAATGTCTATTTCATCAAGATCTATACTTCCTTCAATAAAATGGCCATCCATATTTGAGATCTCTGCCAGTTTTCTAGCCTCTTGTATTATTGCCAATGCTTCTTCTACACTTTGAGAAGAATAATCATCTGTATTCTCCATATGCAAACTAGTTTCCTTGCCTTCCATGAATTCTACCTGTAGGTTCTTTAGAAACCAATGGTTCTTTCTAATTTCTGAAATGGTTATTCTCTACATCATTAATAAGATTGATCACTTATGTTTAAACACAAATAGATTATTGAATGATTTAATGAAACTTAATTAAAATTTTAAACTTTTTAGGGTCTGCAACAAAGGTTCGAGATAAGAGATGTTAGCACTCCTTGGAAATTCTGACATAGTCTGGGACCGAATAGTGAACACTGAGTATTCTCTGTTAAAAAATAAATAAATAAATAATACATGTTTACTAAACTAAACACAAAATTCGAAGTCAAGAAATATTTTAAATTTGTCCCACAACTCACATTAATTGTTTTCTTGAAATTTCTTAGATCATCAGGATCTTCAAATGGATAAGTACCAACTAACATCACGTATAGTGTAACCCCACATGACCAAACATCTGCAATCTTTAGTGGCCAAGAAGAGCATTATTACATGTTAATGCTTTGATAAAAACTACAAAAGAGATATTATATGGGCGATGACTATTACCTTGCCAAATAAGACCTTTGGTGCAATATAGGCTGGTGTTCCAACAGTTAATTTCAGTTGAGAATGTAACACTAATGATTGAAAAGTAAAGCAGATAATCAATCAAGAACTACATCTCTAAATAAAGAATTCATCAGGAAAAGAAAACATGTTTTCTGCATAAAGGCTCAAATTAGACAAAATTATAGGTAAACTACCTTAGAATAACCAAAGTCACATATTTTGAGGTGAGGTGCTGAGCTCCAATCCAACAATGTGTTCTCTAGCTTTAGATCTTTGTGGAAAATTTGCTGCAATTGCAAAAACAAGTAATGTCCTAAATTCTTCATATATGAAAGTCATATGAAAGCCAACAATGCTTGAGTAGATTGAGAATCAAATTTGCTACCAATTACCATGGAATAGTAGTAACTAACTCCAAATATCAGTTGTTCAAAGAAAAACCTTGCCTAAAACAAATGGACTGGTTAGATGAGTGGGGGTAAGCAAGACTTGCACAAGCCCAACTACTCATTTGAGCTTAAATATTTTTGAGCAATGTGTTTGATAATCTATACTTTCTCAACTGCGTGGAAGCAAATTTGAAATCCGGCCTCTTTAGTAGCCAAGATCATTAATGTCATAACCAAGACTTGAGAACTAAGCCCAAGCTTATTAGAGATTTATTCCCAAACAAATAAACTAGCACATTTTAGAAATGAAAAAAGCGAAAAAAATACTAGATGGGCTTTGGCCTATGTGAAATAGTTCTTCCAAGTGAAATCCTTGAATTGAGTAATTTTTCAAGGACCTCAATCCTATTCTTCCTTAAAATAGAGTTAAAGCAAAATCCTCTTTTTTGTTCATACTTCATACCAACAATAAAAATGAACATCTTCTTCACAAAAATCAACATAACAAAGCAATAAAGAAGCCAAAGAGAAGATACCTATTTGCTTTGAGCTAATCAAGTATATATGATCCCAACCTTCTAAACATCAAACCAAAAATCACCAAATTCATAAGCTAAACACAGTTGAAAATATTCTCTGATACTTCCTTGAATCTAACAATATTGGGGTGCTTCAAGGACCTATAGTTCATGATTTCCCTTTGCACATGCTCATCAATCTACACAAAGAAAAGCCCATCAAAGCAAAATCATCATTTTAAAGATTTAAAACAAGATCTTGGGAATTCAAGTAACAAACAGCAAGAAAAAATCTCACCTTTTTGCCTCCCTCAATGTACTTGATTGCATAGAGCACACCAGTCCATTTATCCCTCACAAGCTTGGCCACACCAAAATTCCCTAACCCCAAATCTTTCAAAATCTCACACCTTTCCATTTGTATCACACATCAAATATAGCAAAATCTATCCCTCCAATGTACGAACCAAAATTCTATGTATCAGGCTAGCCCTCACTGATCAATCAAAGAGGCAAACAATTGTGTTCTAAAGAGTATTTACGTGAGAAAAGAAAACTTTTTTTTGGTTTTATATATGTCTAGAGCATCCTCTTTATAAGGAGCTGCCAAAGGACGAAGTGTCCAATTCTCGCAAATTGTAAATTTTTAAGTTCAGGTTTGACAATATAACATACATCAACATATCTTTGGAAATGGAAATGGAGAGGTGATATGTGGCAAGATGCTAATGACTAGAATTAAGTACTAAAATTGAGACCTTTTAGACTTGGTGCAATTACAAATTCACAAGTATCCCCTCTGATGACATTCATTGCGAAGTAGTTTGAGTTCCCCTACCAAAGATTCGACTTTTAAGTAGGATTTTAATGTTTTGCTATACTGGGAAAGTTGTTGGTTCGCAATTTTATAGTAATTAGATTATTTATTTAATAAATATTATGGGTAGATAACAAAGAAATTGGAAGACAATTATTGGCTTTGTCTGGTTATGATTCGCTACCCAGAGAGCATTATTTTGGGGAAACATAACCAAACATATCTCCATTTTTCCTTCAAAGTGTACATTCTCCAATATATACATATATTATATATTATATATTTTATTATTAATTTAATATTAAAAAAATTACTCTATTCCATTTTCACTCCAAAAACCCAATAAAAAAGCAATGATTTGACTGTTACAGTAACAAATATCTCCTCCAAAATATAAACAAATATACCAAAAAATAGCTTTCATATTCTCCAATAATTTATTCTCCCAAAATACATAATAAACACATAATAAAATCAAACAAAAAACATAACCAAACACTACCATAATAAACACATTATTGTTAGTTGACTATAGTTTTTATGACCCTCCTTTTGATTATATATCTGGTTACCTTGATTAAATTCTTGCTTGAGACAATCCTAGGTATATTTAAAGTGAACCTTGTCTAGAACAAAAATATTATACCGATCATCAAAGATTTTCATCCTTAACTAGCAAGATCAAGCTAAAATAATCGTCCAATAATAAATACCTTCTCCCATTCTTCTTCTTCATCTTCTTCTTTTTTTAATTAATAAAAAACACATGAGAGGAATGATTAACATAGTAACATTCTTAGTCTTAGATGTGAAATAAAGTTTTTTGAAAAAGAACGATGGAATATATTTGCTACTATGAGGTAGACTAATTAACACCCATATCAAGTGAAACTAGCACTCATGATATGTTAATTATATATGAGGCCTCAACTTGACTATGGGGACAAAACTTTCTTGATATCTTAAGCATCACTTATTATAATAAAGTATTTAATTGAGTGTTACTTATTGTCTATAACTATTGTTCAAAAAACAATCTCATCATTACAATTTTATTAGAACAGTAATTAGTCTAAAATCCTCCATTAGAATTTAATTAACGCATAAACTATTATCATAAACAAATTTAAATTTATAAGCCCATTGTGAATTATTGTCAGAGAATAAATTAATACCACCACCTTGTGCACCTCCTCTCTTGGTTGAATTGGTCAATTTAGTGTTCTATTGGCATTGATAGGCTCCCATTTCAAAAATGAACTAATATTCTGAGAAAGAATTCCACCAGCCACTACAATTGTGCATCACCTTTTTAATGAACTGCCTGCATGCTTAGAAAATAAAAGGGAAAGATGTTGGGGCTGGGAAAGTTGAGATTGCTTTTGGGAATTTGAGGTGGACGGTAAGTAATAGACCAACAATTCTAGCCAAAAAGGAAAAAAATAAAAATTGTAGAGAAATTTCATGTGGCAATTCCGAGTACCTAAGGAGAAGAATAGACAAGTTGAAAGTGACGTAGACGACCCAAAAATAGAGAAGGTTAAAAACCTTTGTGTGCAAGTGGGATTGTGGGTCACCTTCACAGTCACTCCAATGGGCAATGGCCTTCAAAATTACTCCTATATTTTTTTATTTGATTTGTTTGTATGAGATACATGATTGACATTTCACAATGTTACCTTCACAAAAATCAATGTTCAAGTTGTGATGCGTCCAATCAAATTAGTTATCTTTTTTTCTTTTATTTTTTTCTCTAATTAATTCTATCCAAAAATTTATTATTCTGGTTTGACACATTTCCCAAGGTGGAGGCTTTTTTTTCCTAAAAGAATATATATTACTAATAAAAATAATAATATGCATAACTACTCCTCAATAAATACTTTTTATGACAAAAAAAGATAATATATATTATTTTTTATTTTAATTTTTAATTTAAAATTCATATCAAATCAAAATATAATTATTCTATGAGATGAAGAGAGTATAAATCTTTTGGTGGTAGTGGTATGTAGACCAACTATCAACATATTGGTTAATTCACGTTTCAAATTTGATTAAAGTTTATATATATATATATATATATATATGTTGAGATTAATAATTTTACAAAGATATTCCATGTATCAATTGCTAACGCATTAATAGGAATTGGATTTTTATATGCATGCAACCAATTTGATTCCTACTAAAAAATTTTAAATTTATTTGTAAAAAATTGAGTTTGAATTCAGACTTAATTTAATTTATTAACTTTGTTAATTTAAATTTAAGATCAGATTAACTCATTTTAAAGATATTTAATTTTGAGTTCAACTCATCTATAGTCAAACTATTCAAACTCAAGCCCACTTATACTAGTAAATAATTTTAATTACTGAATTGACAGTAGGAATCTAATTATTTAATTATTTTTTAAATCATCAATGTTATTAACTATTCTTAATATTTTTCTCATTATATATTTACATAAACTTATGAAAGTATTATAAGAAAAATAATTTGAATTCACTATACTAAATATGTGGTTTGGATACTCGTATTATTGTGACTTATGCATATAGATATTTTAAATACAAATACTAATAGTATTTGTTATGTTTAATATCTTACATTAAAACTATCATGTAAAAATTAAAATCACATTATATTTTTATAGTAGAGAATTATTATGATAATATAAGTTTATTATATATACTAGATTGTTGATATTGTTATAACAAATAATATGTTGTTGTTGTTGCTGTTGTTATTATTTTGGTATACTACAAAGTAATAAGAAATAAAAGTTCACGGATTAACTCACAAGCTCTTGAATACTTATATTTGGGTTCAAATTAGCTTATGAAAAAATTGAAGTTCAAAAATATCGAGTTTAAGTCAAGCTTCGTTCATGTTAGCTCATTAAGTTCACAAGCTGACTTATCTCGCATTATGTGTATGTGATGAAAAATAAATTATGTTAAATTGATATTATTTTTGATAAAAATGTTTTAAAAATGATATATTAGATAAAAATATTTTTGATAAATATTTTTTGCTAAATTATGTGTATATGGTGAAAAATAAATTATGTTAATTTGAGTTTATTTTTGATAAAAATATTTTTAAAAAAATAATATATTAGATAAATATGTTAATAAATAGAAGTATAATAAGTTTACTTTGGAAAAAATTAATTTACACATTAGATATCTTCTCGCATAAAATACTTGTTTAATTAGTAATGTTATTTTAAATCTTTATATTTGTAACACCCCTAAAAAATTTAATTGGTAAAATTTAAAAATCATTATCTTAATTTGATTTTTAAACAATTTGGGGGTCAAAACATAAATAGGAAAGGATTTAATTGTACAAAATTTGAAAGTTTTGGGGGTCAATTTATAATTACTTTTGGCCAACTAGGTCGATGTAGGGCACTCACTAAATGAAGGATTATATCAAAAGTTGCAGGAAAGCTCTAAGGTCAATATGTAATTATAAGAAATTATCCTCTAAA
>JACGDI010005492.1:139971-200337 GCA_014898725.1 Jacaranda copaia | reverse complement strand
ATCGAAAAATTGAAGCTGAAAACTGGCAACAACAGTGAGTGGTAGATGCGGCATCTCGACGATGGAAGCTTTTGATTGGAAGATAGGTTTTGTAGCATTCATCTTAAAGAACAACTTGGTGTCTTCAATTTCCAATTCGACCACTGGTGGTGGCGGAACTGAGCAAAGCACTGTGATTTAGGCCTCAATTCAATGGTAACACCTAAAATTGGTTGGGGCAATTTACTGTACGCATTGAGAGGCGTCGATTGGTAATGGTAGTTAGCAACTTTGATGGTGGTGCACGATAGTACGAAGATATAATTTTCATCTTGTCATGGTGATCGCATGTATGGTGTTGTTTTGAGGTGATTTGGTTCCAAAAATTGAGTAAATTGGTAAATTTAGTGGGAAATAAAATTTGTTACCTTCAAGCTTTTGATTATTCTTATTGGTGTATAATTTCATGTATCTTGATGAAAGATGGAATTTCAGATGAATTTGGATTGAACAATGGGATGTGTGGATATACATAATGTTAAGTGGACCCCAAATTTGTGAAATATATGTAATCTTTTATTAATTAAGTTAAATTAGGTAATTAAAATCCTCATCTTATATATTATGACATATGGAGCTGAGGTGTTAAAGATTGGATTATGATTAGCTAGATTTAATCAATGTAATTTTATATTCGACTTTTGTGTAATGTTGCAAAAACAAAATATTAATAAGAATTTGAATTGATTATCCCATTTTCACTAAATTATTGATATAGGACTTAAATTGTTAAATTAGGAAATATTGATATAGGAAATGATTATCAGTCAAAACAAATAAGACCTTCATAAATATTACAACGTTATTAGCAGAATTAGCATGTTACTTGTATCGTACTCTTGAAACATAGCCCTAAAATATTGTATTAATTGAAAACAATCGATATTAAGATATAAATGATTTAATTATTGTTTAAAGAATGATACAAGCATTTTGACATTTAATTAGCCCTTTTGAAATAGGTGACGCGGAAGAACTGGGATTTGCAGGGCAACAAGATGAGGATAGCATTTTTTGTGGGTATCAAGGTGAAGTAAAGCTTATCTTTTTTCTAGGAAGTAAATGATCTTCATTTTTTGGATTTTCTGTATTTATCCATTGGACTTGATTGTACTCGTTCTGGTGGCTAGAACTCCTATTGTATTACCTATTATCTATCCCATATATGCTACAGCCTTGCCTGTTTTCCCCTATTTTTATTGATATTTTGGTTTTGCTAACCACTTTCATTTCACTCCTAGTTAAATTGTTCTATATGCTGTTTATATGGCTTTGTCGGTCAATGTTTTATAGACGGTATCATTTTGAACTATTTCACATATATATTTTTGATTGGTTAATTTGAAATACATATTACCTATTGGTATTATGTTAAGTCACCTTAAGGATACTCTTGGGGGGTTACTACTCGTAGGGATGCCACAAGTCGAGTTGGGTTTGGGATTAGGTCCAAAAAGACAATTGGGCAATCTGGACCAACGGTAGTAGGTCTCCCGGCTAGTACCCATTTGAGATCCTAACTTGCGAATAATTGGAGGTAGTTGTCTACAAATAACAGGATCTAGCATACGGCTAGCCATGCCATGTGTCTATTGACCCAAGTGCTTGGGTAATAGAGTAATAAGGGAAATATGTTATGTTATATTGTACTCTATGTTACTATTTATATACTATTCTGGGAGCAATAAGAATGTAGTTACTAATAGTCTATTGAATTTAGTATTACATGTGTTATGTTTTATCATTGTTTCATATTAGAAATCAAATCATGCTTGTTATTCAATCTTTGCTTATTGATTGTAGCACTTTCAATAGTTTTTCCTTCATTATTTGTCATATACACCCCTTACTAAGTACTTAGGACCTACCCCCTCTGTTTTCTTTTATTCTTTTCCCAAACAAGACTTGATGAAGGTTGGGGGCTCGAGGCTTGCCTAAATAAGGATGTATTTGTAATGGATTAGGTGCTATGTATGTTTATATAGATTACACCTAATCGTGACTCTTGAACTTGTGGATGTTATGTGAATAGCTAAGTCTAATTTGGGACTTTTGATATTTACATACTGACAACTTTGGAATGATCTTTTGGGTTTATTGTCAAGTTGCCATGTTTTGAGGTTTTGGGTGAATGTGGCTTTTGTAGTTATCTTTTAAACTATGTTTTAAATTTGAATTGGTGGCACCTTAACTTAGGACACACCCTGGCTGGGGCACCACAATATTATTATATTAATATAATAATTGAGAGATTTATATTTATGGCAGGATATAATTATTGATATTAAATTTGAAACTTGTGGCAAATGGCCATTGGCCCAAAGAAACAAAATAATAGAATATATTTTTCATATAATCTTTTCTTATAGATATACTATTTAAAAAAAATGAATGAATAAAAAAGAACCTACTTTGGATCATTCAAAATTGATACATATTTATCCAATATATCTTCACTAAGTCTTTTTATCTAGATTGCTGCCAAGAGATATATGAGGTTCTATATAGAAATTTGAAGAAAATCCAAAAGGAAGATTTTATTGATATAATTTTTAGAGGCCAAATTGCATAGCACCGCCTTGTGATATTCGAAATTGGCTTACAACCCCTATGAAATACAAAATTACGTCTACACCCCTTGTGTTTAGTCAAAACTATACACCCTTAATGTGTTGCAAAATTTGAAGAAATTTTAAAGATTATTTGTATAGGAGTGCTGAACACCATATTCATGGAGACTTTGTGAAGAAACAGGAGTTAGACTGCAAAATGAGGTAAGTTAGGGATTGTTCTGTTATTGCGATATTTTCATGGACTGTAACGATGTTTGTGAATTTTAAAGTTATTTCATGCCAGCATGTTTTGAAACAATATTTATATGTTTGTGTAATATATATAACTAATTTTTCTAAAATGATTGGGTATGTTTGAATATATCACTGTACTCTTTTTCTGCTTTTCAAAAAAAATTCTATTGTGGGCCTTGGTAAGTTGCATCCTTTATGGTATGTAGAAAAAATTAGTGTGGGGCAACACAGTATATTTGTGGGGGGGTTGTTGCCAATTCATTATCAATTGATTAGTGGTCCCAAATACTTCTGTTGTGGGGTATAAAATTTGTCATTTTGTGGATAGAAGAAAAAATCTATGGTGGGATATATAGTTGGTTTATCTTAAATTTCTAAATGAAGCATATATGCCTTAAATAGTCATTTTGTATTTATATGTATTAAGAATCTGTGGTGGGGACATATGGATGCATATGTGTGATTTATTATTTCATGTACTATGTAATGGGGTATTGCATATAGTTATCCATTTTTTAGTGGTCCTAAATCCATGAAACACTACTTTTTAATTATTTCTGTTACTTTTCTATAGTGGTGGTCCCTAATTGTATACCTTTATTACCAATACAGAATTATCTTTTTTGAATGTAGTGAGAAGGTTGATTTTTATGTATGGGTAGGTGGCAACTTCATTAGGCACCTAGTAGTGAAGTACAAAGGAGAAAAAAAATATAAGTATTTTATTGATATGGACACTTTGAATGTGGAGTTGTTGTGGGAAATGTACAGTCTAAGTGGTGGCAAAAAGGGTTATGTTGATTTTTGTTATGTAATTTCTGTTTTATTAATGGAGATTGGACTTAGGATAGTACTTAGAGACATAGGAATTGTAGATCTCATAAATGCTTTCAGAGGATTGGGATAGTGCACAGTTTATGTAGAGAAGCTAGACTGTAAGCCTTTACAAGCCATGGATACACAAGGAAATATACTATTTAGTCAAGAGATAAAGAATAAGCAGACTAAAGATGTAAATATTGAAAATTTTCTTTTGGGCATTAACTTCAATGATAATTATAGAGAAAAAGAAGATGGCCAAATAGAGGGGTTACTTAATAGGGATCAAAGAACTGAAGTTGAAGTTGATTTAGGATCTAATAAGCATGTAAATGAGTCAGAGGTGCACTCTATGGATGCTGCAAATCAATCTACTGATGCAAATCAATCAGTTGCTAAGGATGTTACACATGAAGCAGAATTTATGTTGAAGATATAGCTCATGAAACAAAATTTGATACTGCAGGTGATGCTTATCATTCACTAGTTAATGCTCAGGAGGATTTGCCACAATCACAGTTTCATATGGAGGATACATATCAACCAAATGAGAGAACTCAAATGAGCAAAAGAAGACATAAAGAACAAGCTACCAAAAAGAAAAATACTTCTGGAAAAGGTACGAGTAAGGCAGATAAATCTTTTGGGACAAATAAAGATACCTTTAATAAAGGCAAGAAAAAGGTAGATGAGGCTTTTGGGACAAATGAGGGAGTTTGGATAGATGACTCTGATTCTAATAATTCAGACTACATAGCTGAATCTAGTGAAGAATTAGACACAAATGATGAGGAAGAATCTGATGCACCCAGTGAGGCACTTGAAGATATTGAAGGGTCATCAGATGATGACATATTTTTTAACAAGAAATTTCAGTGCAAGAGAGATTTGATGAAAAAATTAAAGAAAATGAAGAAGAGGGTGTCTAACGAGGCCAGAAAATAAAAGAAAAATATGGTTGCAAATCATGAAAAAGATTGGTACAGTGATCCAGGTGATGAAGAAGAGTTGAGGGAGTTATCTGATGAGAATGACACTGTTCCTCGGGATCCATTCTTCAATGAAGGGAGTGACATGAAGGATTTTGAGATGCATATGGGACTTAAGTTTGCATCAATCACCCAATACTGAGAGAAGTTTAGAGATTGGTGTGTGAGAAAAGGGTATGAAATACGGATAGAGAAGAATGAGAGTACAAGGGTTAGAATAATTTGCCTCCATAGATGTGATTGGAGAATACATGCATCTAAAGTTATGAACACACCTATATTCTAAGTAAAAACTATGAAGGGAAAGCACACATGTGTAAGAAGGGATACTAATTCTCTAGCCAATTACAAATACTTGGCTAAGAGAATTGAGAATGTTGTAAAGGATAATCTTTATATTAGATTGCGAAAACTTCAGAAAAAGATAAGAAAAAAATGTGGGAGAGGTCAATAAATGGAAAGTGTTCAGAGCTAAACAATATGTACTTGAGTCCATAAGAGGAGCTCACAGTGAAGTGTATAAGATGTTATGGTACTACTGTTCCACTGTAAGAGATAGCAATCCTAGAAGCAAGTTGATCTTGAGAAAACATCCTGACATAAGCATCCCTACTTTTGATAAGATATACTTTAGTCTTGGGGCATTTAAGCAAGGATTTTTGGTTGCTTGTAGGCCCATCATAGGACTTGATGGTTATTTCTTGAAAATAGTATATGGGGATTAGTTGCTAGTTACAGTGGGTAGAGATGCAAATGATAATATGTACCCCATTGCTATGGAAGTTGTTCCAATAGAGAATAAAGATACATGGTTGTGGTTTCTTAAGGAGTTACTACTTGATATTGGTGGGGTGGAAGAGAACAAATGGACGTTTATTTCTAACAGGCAGAAAGGAATGGTAGATGCATTGCACCTTTTGATGCCAAATTGTGAACACAGGTTAGTTGATTTATTTGGTTATTAAAGTCTTTATTTTATGCCTTTGTATCTCTAATACTCTCCCTTAATTTGATGACATGTTTTGCTTGAGGCATATGTATGCCAATTTCAAGGTCAAACATAACAAACTAATCTTCAAAGAGTTGTTTTGGAAAGTAGCCACAACAGCAAATAAAAATGAATTTGCGTATTGGATGAAAGAGATTGAAAAGGTAGATCCTAAGGTGAATGATGGTACAAAGACAACCATAGAATGGTTAAGGAAAGTGCCACTTGTTCATTGGGCAAGGTCCCATTTTCCCACTAATTGCAAGTTTGATATATTAGTTAACAATTTGGCAGAGTCATTTAATAGTTATATTTTGATTGCAAGGGATATGCTTATCATCCCAATGTTTGAGTGAATTAGGGAAAGGTTGATGACAAGAATCTAAGTCAAAAGGCATGGAATGGAAAAATACTCAGGTGAGGTATGCCCTAACATTATGGCAAAAATTGATAGAAATAGGCTGATTGTTAGGAGTTTTTTTGGTAGATGGTGTGGACAGAAAGAAGTTGAGGTAGAGCGTCCTATGGGAAAATATGTTGTGAATTTGGAGATGAAAACATGCACTTGTGGCATGTTTTAGTTAAATGGTTATCCATGCCTACATTCATACACTGCCATTGGAGAAGTTAGGTATGATATTGAGGATTATGTGGACAATTGTTATGAGAAGAAGAAGTATTTGCAAGCTTATCAATATATGATACATGGAATTAGAGGAAAAATAACTTCATCAAGACTAATCAAGAAGCATTACAAGCCCCTATCATACATAAAAAAAGAGGAAGGCCTAAGAAGAAAAGGAGAAATGATACAGATGAAGTTCAGTCTACCTAAATAAAGAGAGAACTTACTCACACATGTGCCAAGTGTTTAGGCATAGGACATAATAAGACTAGTTGCAAGAACCCTATTCATTTTAACTCCAAGCTGAACAAGGTTATGCGTTTAAATGTACTTACAAGTTGTTTCAAATTATATTTTGATTACATCACTTATATTAATCTACTATGTTTGCATGGCAGGGTATGAGGAGTGATGGAGGCCAGCAGAATCCTTCTTCAGCTGAAGATATCTAAAGAGAGATGAATCAAACTACACAAAGAAGTGAAAGGCAAGAGAACAACCATTTAAGGCAAAAGAGCACTTGATCAACAACATTTGCACAAGCAGAATCACAAGCTTTTTCAAGTAGAGCCCAAGCACAATCACAAAGTTTTTCAAGTGTTCATTCAGGCTAAGCAACAGCAGCAGCCCAAGCTCAAGCCTTTTCAGATCATTATGTAAGCGAGGTAACAGTAACAGCAACAACACACGCACAAGCAAGAGCTGAATCACAAGTGTATGCTTTTTCATGTGCTTCTTCTAGTGCCCAATCAAGTGAAGCAGTAGCCAGATCCCAATCATTTGCTCAATCAAATCCAACAGTAGTAAGATCAAATGCATTTTCAAGTGCTCAGTCAAGTCAAGCAGGTACTAGAGCATTTTCAAAGGCTTTTGCAATTAGCTAGTTTAGCCAAGTAGGGGCAAGTGCATAATCAAAAGCCTCTGCTTCATCACATCCAAGCCAACAACATACAAGGCATCAAGTAGACTTTGTGGAGCCTCCTCAAGGAACACAAGTACAGGTAGTGATTATTGCAACCACCTTCTTCATAATATATTGATAGTTTGTATCACTGTCTTATCTAATTATAGTTTCATCCTATTAAATACAAACTAACCAAGGTAAAAGAAATGCTGAATTATTAAGTGAAGTGGTGCCTTCTAGGGAGCCTTCAAGGGCTACAAGAGCAACCTTGACTAGAGTGCTTGACAATATTAGAGATAGAGTCAAACAAAGAGCAAGAAAGCCATGAAAAACTTGATTATTATTTGTTTTAATTAACATGATGTTATTTTGGGTTGTTCAGGATTTTTAAGGATGTTTAAGTTAAAGAATTGAACTTCCTAGTGCAACATTGTAGGTCTTAATATGCATTTTCTTTAGTTATATATTAGTAGCTTTTGTTATGTAAGTTATCATTGTTGTGCAAGATTTTTGTGTTCTATGAAATTGACTTGATATGGGCATCTAGAATTTGTGATGCTTTAACTATAGTTTCAGTTGGTTTGTGCTGCTTCTAGTGCTTCATATGAACTTGTGAAGCTTCTGTTGCTTTTCATATGAGCTTCTCATATTACTTCAAGTGCAGCTTATTTCTTGCTTCATAGCTTGCATATTCTTGTGGTTATTATATGAGTTCCATGGTGCTTTAGGTGATGCTTGGTTCTTAAAGTTATGAGATGAGATTTTGTTTACTTCATTTTCCTTTTTATGGTTCTGATATGGTTTTGGTCAGTTTGAATTTTCGGTTGCTTGTCTTTTTTCTTCTTATAATTACGATACTTTAGATGCGGCTTGATCTATGTTGTTATTATAGGCAGCTTTGTTTTTGTCTACTTTTATCATATCAATTTTTTGTTGACCAAAAAGTAGGTTGCCAATTTATTCTTTAACTGTGCTCAGATAAAGGAATATACAAAGCAAAACAACATAACATGCCAATTGCAATCTTACAAGATTCATTGAAAAGGCATAAACTTTAAAAAGAACAAAAGAACAACAAAATAAAATACACAACCTAGTAAAAAAGTTACATCTACAAAATATAAACGAACAAAGTACTAATTTTTTAGCAACAAAACAATTAAAATAACAAAACATGCTGCAGCCAAAACCCAAGAAATAAGTATGTAGGTCCCATTTCTTTCAACTAGTTCAACTATTTTTGAAGCCCTAGATACCACTTCATTTTCCTCATTACTATTCCTGCCACCATAGCTATCTATTGAAGAAAGCTCTACTGGAGTTCCGCATGGTGCCCAGCTTTTTCAGGTTTCAACCTAGCCAAAAAATTGCAATGTTGAATTGGGCAACAGTAGAATAACTTTCCTTTCATTGGTTTGCTTTCATTCTCAACTACCACTATTGTAGCTTTTAATTGGCATTTGCAAGATGGGGTAGAGGAGTACCTCAAATCTAAAGAAGGTGTCATGCTCCTTTTTCTCATGCTACTGCTATTACTTGGAGTAGCCATGGATGGTAAAAGAGCTTTGCAAGGGAAAGAAAAATATTGAAAGAAGATGTTTGACAAGGAAAGCAAAAAGTGTTGCTTTTTTAAGCGTTCATCAAGGGTAAAAAGGAGAAAGCATACACAAAAATTCAATCACAGCTGCAAATTTAGCGCGTGAACATCAGTCGGGTCTAAGATGGGTGCGGTGAGCTAGATTTAACTAAATACAAGGGGTGCAAGCGCAATTTTATATTTTATAGAGGGTTATAAGCCAATTTCGAATATCATAGGAGGGTGCTATGCAATTTGGCCAATTTTTAGAAGATATATAGTGATAATTAGGATTTTTGTAAACAATATTTAGTAAAAGATAATCCTAGGTAATTAGTACTAGCATAAATCCCATGCTATGCATGACATATCCACCTAATTAAATAAAATAAAATAAATTTATAAATATTCAATTAATTTATTATGTTTTTATACATATAATTTTTTATTTTTTATTAATAAAATACTATTATTTTTTAAAAGATATTATTTTATACACTTAATTAATAATGCTAATAGTATCTATTAGGGAAACAATAATATGATATATTAATATGAAGTAAAACTTAAAAATATTTCCATATTATATATATATATATATATATATTACAATTTCATGGTAAGGCTAAGTTATAATTTTTTCTATAAAATATAAATAATGATAGGATTATATTATAATTAAAAAAATACTTCAATTTATGAATTCAAGCTAAGATATGGGATACAAATATTTTAATAAATAAAAATGATAATAAAATAATAAATTTTGAAAAATAGATAATTAAAGGATTTGAATAATATAACTTTATTATGAATTTTGCAACAAAAATTCATTAGAGAGAAGTAAATATTAACTTGAAATATAAAATATCGATGGAATACCCATTGAAAATATGGCAAAAAAGTTTTCGATAAAAGTTCATCAAAATTCCACTCAAAATCACTTGAAAGTCCATTTTGTGATGGAAATTTTTTACTTTCTCTGTAAAAATTCCATTAGAAAATTTGCATTTCTTTGTAATATTAGTATTAAATTTTACGACCCCATTATATAGGTATATGAAGTAGAAGAAAATTTTAAGTACTTGAAAATCTTTATTATTATCTCATCAATAAACATAATTTTGAAAAGATGATATCAAATCTCTTATTCGATATGATCCTAAATCATGTACGTCACAAGTTGATATATCACTATTTTATTAGATTGCAATATGCAAGTCTATTGGTTGGAATACCTTAATAAAAAAAATTAAAAAATCTTATCAGATGTTAATAATTTATCTAGTAGTTAATCAAGAAAATAGATTATATCTAAATTAAATCAAGTTGTTACTTATCTAAATAAATTTTAAATTTTAGATAAAGATGAATAATTAACAATCAATGGGAATTTTTTAATTTAATTAAAAAACTCAAAATTTTGAAAATTTAGAATTTGGTCAAAATTGCACAATTGTGAGTCCTACACTGTTGTGCAATATATAATAGCACTAGTATGTGCCCAGTGCGATGCACTAAACAAATTTTAATATTGAAATAATTTATTTTATAATAATATTTATTTTATTTTATGTGATTAAAAATGAATCATAATTATTTTTAGTATTTAAAGAAACAAAATCTATTACTAATTAAATGAAATAATATGAATATTTTAGTTTAAAAATATTATATTTGAAGATAATTTGTATTTAAATAAGTTGTAGAATATGAAGAATTGCTAACTCTAAGCTTTAAATTGTACAAAAAAATTAAAATGATAAAATTTAAAGAAATAAATGAAAGAATTAAGAAAATAAAAGTAGACTAGAATATTTAACTAAATACACTTTTGAATTATATATATATATATATATATTTATACATACATATTTTGATATGATAAATAAGTAAATATTTTTTTTAAATGTAAAGTTTTTTATATGATTGCTTAATGATGAGGAAGTTACAATTACAATTTTCATGGCATTTGAGATTTTAAAATGTTAAGTGTTTTTTCTTAGAGTAAATATGTTAACCTCTTTATACTTTATTTATGAAAATAACTTATATTAGGTTACTTTTTGATAACTAATTCAGTAGGTAACTTGTAACATGCAATTTTTATAAACTAAAATATCTCTTAATATTCTACATAACTATGATAAGTAATATTTATTTATATATATAGTTATTTTATTATTTATAAAATTATCAAATAACATATATTATGTCCATGAATAAAATAATAAGTAAATTGTTAATATTCAATTCAACACAAAATATCACTCTCTTATATATAAGTTGTTCTTATAAATATATAAATATGTACAAATAATAAGATTGATATTTACTTTAAGTCAAACTTTTATGATCTGACATCATTAATCCATATAAAAATATTTTTTGTGATTTATTATAAGCAAAAATATTAAAATAAAGTAGGCAATATAATTATAAAGTTGTTTAACCAAATATATTGAAAAATGTAAAATTTGATATTATTTGCTATTTAACTAGTCCTTTATCAAGCTTTTGAAAATTTTCAATTATGTCAACTATATGTGTGTGTGTGTGTGTGTGTGTCCCATATGAAAGAACTTATTTCAAATAATTGAAAATGTGTTCTCTATTATATTTCTAAAAAACTAAAATAATTTAAATTAATAATACAAAAATAAAGTTCAAAGTTTATAATTATTGCAGGAAGTAACTTTTTATATTTGAAATATTCTTCAAATTAAATAATTTGTTATATTCTATATATAGTTTTATCTAAAAATATTTTACATATCTAAAAATTATTATCATAAAAATAATTAAATTTTAGGGATTTGATAACTTGTGTTCTTACAAGAAAGTTAATTTGTAATTGTTCATTTCAAACTTCTAGCTCTTTAATAATGATTATGAAATATTATTAAATATATTTTGAATTTCGGATGAAAGAAAATTAGAGATAAGATACAGTCATACTGATTAGAGATATTAATTAACAACAAATGAAAGTTTTTTAATTAAATTAAAATACTCAAAATTTTAAAAAAATTGTCATTTGGCCAAAATTACACAATAAAAATTAAAATTGCAGAATTTTGGATCTCACACCATTGTACTATATATCATAGTATAGATAGATAGATAAATAGATGGTGATTATTATTATTATTATTTGACATGTAGGAGGTTGAAATACTACTCTAAAGAGTGTTGGGGTAAATTTATTAGAATTATAAAATATTAATAAAATACTTGAGAATTTGTGAGATATGCTCATGTTTGATAAACTTTGTCAAAAATTAGCTTATGTGCTTCTACAAAATGTAGAATTTTATAAATCTCTTTATCAAAAGTATAGAGATCGAAATTATTTTTAAAATTTTAATAAATTCTGATGAGGTTGAAAGTCATTTTTAGTGAATTGGGCAGTGTTTGGGCTAATTTGATTAGGAAGGTCAAATGATCTAATAATGATATTCTTCTTGGGCTGAAATTTGCAACCAATAGCAAACGTCAGACTAGCCAAAGTACCTCTGGCTAAAGTACTCTGACGCTTAAGTTAATACTGGTCGAGTCAGATAATCGAGCAGCAAAATAAGAGCGTATAGTGTATATGGCATACCTAGAGGGTGGCTAGCAATGGGGTATTTATAGCCTTCTCTAGGTGGATGATATGTTTAAAATGTCCCTATCAAGTGTAGAGGGCTCTTGTTCTTGCCTAGAAGTTGTTGATTATTTTCAATCCCAATACTATTCCATATGGCACTATCTCCTACTTTTCAAGGTGAATAGTACTCTAGAGATACACCTCTTGATAAAGTTGGTGCTAGAGTTGGTATTGGGGTAGCACGCGTCATTAATGTAGAGGCACGTCGCCTATCAGAACATTGAATGCGGTAAGGATATGATTTGACATTAGAGTGAGTACTCTGGTCGACTGTGATTAACCAAATAAGGTGGTCAATAATAGAAATAGCTGAGCGGACTTGACAGCTTAGAGCCTCCCGTCGGGTTGGGTCGAGAACTACTTATTCAACTTGATGGTTATGGTTAAATGACTCACCCTAGTTGAGTCTGGAAGTGCAGTTGGGCTTCAGATATTATGTGAGCTTGAGAACTCTCTCTGGAGTCGATAGTTTATTGGGCTGGACCTGTTGGACTACCCCATATCACATTCTTTGTTTTGTTTATATGAATTATAAAATATGATTAGTAATATTTTATAATTTTATTTTATTTAAATACTAATTATATTTCAATAATATATGACATCTTACAAATTTCAAAAATATATTATAAAATTTAGAAATTTATAAGATATTAAGTAATTATACTTACTCAGAGACCCTCTCAGTGCATCTTCATCATTCCATGTAGTTATTCCTGTAGGACCATCCTAATTTTGAGAAATCAAATTCACCCTCATTAATTATTGTTAGTATTATAATTAGTTTTCACGCTGCGGTTTTGATGATAACAAAATATTGGTCAATTATTAATCTTGAGTTTTTTCTGGTCCTTTGATTGACAATGATTAATGGTACTAGCAATCTAGCATATATTAGACAAGCATGGAAGTTGAGGACAAATTAATTAATGTGTTTATATTTGGACGATGGGGGCGCAAGTCCTTATACTCTACGAATAATTCTCAACAGCTTCTTTGGGAGAATTAAACGGAGGCATCTCTTCTACGCGAAAAATGACAAGAGGAGAACACTAGTTAAAGATAGAAAGCGAAAATGCCCAGTCCAAATCTACGGAGGCATTTAAAAAAAAAATACTTTATTTTGTCCAAGTAGAAATCATTTCAATAAGGTTTAAAAATATTATTGACAATCTAGATAATAATTATTTTCTAAGCTCACCACATCAAGAAAGATGGTATTAATAAGGTGATGTAAGAAAAAACAATTTATAATTTATCTATAATACCCCTAGAATTTTTCTTGATTGCATTTATGTATATTGCCATTATTTGAATTTTTATGAATTTTATTTATTAATTTTTTTAAAAAAATTTGTGGTCAAAATTATAATTTTAACACACTTGATTTCACTTATTTGAAACTATTGGGGTCGAATTGCAATTTTTGAGGACTTGATTGCACACTTTTGGAAAAGTTTGGGGTTTGCCTGGAAGTCTCTAAGTCAACTAGGGTTTCAGCCTTATTTTTTCTAAATCCCTAGACTTAATTGCATGATTTTAAATCCCTTGGGGTCAAAATTGTAAAATTTGAAAATGGGATTTTATAAATCTGGCGTGGGACTTCATTTTGATTTCTTCACCATTTTTCCTTTCTTCCTTCTCCTTCAACCCCCAACCAACCTTCACCCTTGGCTACCTTTTCTCTGATGACACCTCTCACGAAATTGATCTGATCAATCACCTACCCTCCCCTTCTCTTTGGCCACACCACCACACAACATGTAAGGTTGAATCACCACCAGCGGAGCCACTACGAGAGGGGACCGAGGAGCTTTTCACGGCAAGGAAATGGGTTTGTAGTTTTCCAACAACCAACGTCAGATCTAGAGGTTGGTCTAGGTAGTACTCGATGAGGAGAATAATGTGTAAGTGTTGCATGGTGGTGAAACACGTTCGTGGAGGTAGAAACTAGCGGTGGATCAAGTAAACTGTGAAAGCTTTAGGGCAGTTTTTGGAGGGTTTCCAGGAAACTATTGTTGGAACTAAGGGTACAACTAGAAGCAGAATTGCAAGAGATTTAAAAGATTGAGGACAGAGGCTGAAAAGGGATACCACACCCAAGAGAGCTAGTGGTATTGGCAAAAAAACAGCCTCAACTTGAAGTTGGAGGTATTTCTCAGTAAAATCCTCAAACTAAGAAGATAAAAAAGTTGGACTAAGATAAGGCACCAATGAAATATGGATTCTGTGGAGCATCGAGCCATGATGAGATGGAATGCTTGAAAAAGCAGGGCAAATGCTTGCGATGTAAAGGTGATCAGCATTTCATGAAAAATTACCTTAAAATGAGAGGTCCACCGCCTGTGGGGAAAGAAAAGCAAACAGAAGGAACTAGCAAAAAATAGAAGATTTGGGCTCAGGCCTATGCTCTTACGGACGAAGATGCTCTCGATCCTAACAATGTGGTGAAAGGTACAATTTCTATCTCTGATATTTTTGGTAAAGTGTTATATAACCCTAGTGTCTTGCATTCTTTTATATTTGTTGCATTATCTCATAAATTAAATATACCACCCAAGACTATGACTTACCAAGTAGAGGTTAGAATGCCTTTAGGTGAAGGGTTAGTGACAGATATTATGTATCAAGATTGCCCAATTATGATTGGAGATCAAGTGTATACCGCTAATCTTATACAGATGCCCATAAAAGATTATGATGTTATACTTGGGATGGATTAGCTATATTGTCACCAAGCACATGTGAATTATTTCACTAAGTGTGTCACTCTCGATGGAGAGATATTAATATCAACACGCCACTCAACTAATAACATATTCCCAATACTAGTCATCTCGGCAATAAAGGCTAAACAAATCCTGAGAGAAGGCGGGCAAGAATTTTTGGCATACCTTATTAATAAGCCGTGGGACATTGTGAAGCTTGAGAATGTGGAAGTGGTAGCCAAATATCTAGAAGTATTATCTACAGAATTAAATTCATTGCCCCCAAATAGAGAAATAGAATTTATCATTCACACTTTAATGAGAGCTATACCATTTTCAAAAACCCCTTACTGAATGGCCCAGCTGAGCTTAAAGAACTAAATAATTAGCTTTACAAGCTGTCGGCAAAGGGATTCATTAGACCGAGCATATCTCTATGGGGAGTTCCAATACTGTTTATCAAAAAGAAGGATGGGACCCTAAGGATGTGCATCGATTATAGGAAATTTAACAAGGTCACTATTAAGAATAAATACCATTTACCTCATGTAGAAAAATTGTTCGATCTACTACAAGGGTTGAGAATCTTCTCAAAGTTAGATCTCAGATAAGGGCACTATCAATTAAAGATCAAGGAAGAAGATATTCCTAAGACCACTTTTAATTCTCGGTACTGTCATTTTGAATTCGTGGTGATGCCTTTTGGGCTAACCAATGCGCTAGCAGCCTTCATAAACTTGATGTATTGAGTTTTCAAGCCGTATTTAGATCAATTTGTAGTCATCTTCATCGACAACATTCTGGTGTTCTCAAAATCTAAAGAAGAACATGCGAAACACTTGCACATAGTCCTCAGAACGTTAAAGAAACATCAGTTATATGCTAAATTTAGCAAGCACAAATTCTGGATGGAGAAAATAACCTTTTGGGGGTATGTCATCACTCAAAATAGGATTGAAGTTGACCCCTCTAAGGTGGAAGTAATAGTCAACTGGAAGTACCCTAGGAATGTTACAGAAGTTAGAAGTTTCTTGGGGTTAGCCAGTTATTATCAAAGATTTGTTTAGGATTTCTCTAAGATAGCTGGCCCGTTAACCAAGTTGACACAAAAAGATCAGCCTTTTGACTGGAATGATGATTGTGAAAGGAGCTTTCAAGAGTTAAAAAATAGTTAACTATAACTTCAGTCTTAGCTCTTCTAAATGGCTCAGAAGGCTTTATGGTGTATACAGATGCTTCTAGTGAGGGGTTGGGATGTGTGTTGATGCAAAAAAGGCATGTTATCACCTATGCCTCTAGAAAATTAAAACCCCATGAAGAAAACTACCCAACACATGACTTGGAACCAGCTGCAGCCATATTTGCCTTATCAAAATAGAGGCATCAACTTTGAGGTATATACGGACCACAAGAGCTTTAAGTACTTGCAGTCACATAAGGAGCTAAACATGAGGCAGCGCTAATGGATGGAGTTTTTAGGAGACTATGATTTCTCCATCATTTACAACCCTAGCAAAGCTAATGTGGTAGCCGATGTATTGAGCCAAAAAGCTGGGTTGACTCATATACAAACAATAAAAACATTTGAAGGTTGAAGATCAAGATCTATACTAAAATTTAAGTTGTGTGCTTAGGTTGTTGGGATAAAAATACAACCAAAGCTGTATGACGAAATTCAATAAGCTCAAGCTAGAGATGAATGGATACTGAAACAAAAGAAAAATGTCAAGAGTGCCAAAAGATCCAAGTTTAATGTCGATGATCAAGGCACCTTTTTATTCCTAAAAAGAATGTGTGCCAGAAGAAGTCAAGGAAAAACTATTAAGGGAGGCACATAAGACTAGATTATGATATATCCAGAAGGGGATAAAATGTATCTAGATTTGAAGAAATAATTCTGGTGGAACGGGATGAAAAGAGATATAACAGATTATGTGCAAAGGTGTTTGACTTGTTAGTTGGTAAAAGCATAACACAAACAGCCTTTAGGGTTGCTACAACTACTCTCAATTCCTGATTCGAAATGGGAATAGGCCACCATAGATTTTGTGATTAGTTTACTAATGGCCCGAGAAGGATACAACAGTAGCTGGGTCGTAATAGATTGCTTGAACAAGTTAATGTACTTCTTGCCAGTAGGAACCCACTACTGGGTCGAAAAACTAGTAGAACTATATGTTAAGGAAATTGTTCACCTACACAGAGTCTCAACCAACACTGCATCATATCGGGATTCAAAATTTAAGTTAAGGCTTTGGAAGAGTCTACAAGAGCATTTGGAAATAAACTAAGGTTTAGTTTTACTACCCATCCTTAAACAGATGGACAATCAGAACGAGTTATATGAATTTTGGAGAATATGCTAAGGGCCTCTATACTAAACTTTGGAGAAACTTGGATACAACACCTTTCATTGATTGAATTTACCTATAACAATAGATATCAATCAACAATTCAGATGGCATCGTATAAAGCTCTGTATGGTAGAAAATGTTGATTTCCAGTACACTGGGACTTGGAAGAACATAGGGGCGGCATTAATTAGTCTCCAAATACCAGTAGACCTGAGCTGATACAAGACATAATTGAAAAGATACAGATAATCAAGCAAAAAATGAGAGCAACCTAGGATAGACAAAAGAGTTATATAGATACTCGGAGGAAAGATCTAGAGTTTGAAGTTGGAGATCAAGTATTTTTGAAAGTTTTCCCAAGAAAAAGAGTTAGAAGAATCAAAAAGGGTGGAAAACTTAGCTCGAGGTATGTTGGGCCCTACGAGATCTATGAGAAGGTAGGACTAGTTGCCTATTGTCATAGGCTACCCTAAGACCTGAGAGGAATACATGACATCTTTTATGTGTCACAACTTCAGAAATACTATCCTGACCCTACTTACATCATATCACCTGAATACTCGCAATTGAAAGGCAATTTAACATATGAAAGTAGCCTATTCGTATCTTGGATCAGCAAGTTTGAGAGCTTAGAAATCGAAAGATTTCCCAAGTGAAAGTATTGTGGTGCAACCACAACATTGAAGAAGCGACGTAGGAAAGAGAAGATTTCATGCGCCAGCAATATCCCGAACTTTTCTGACCTTGAGGTAAGAATCTAGGGACCAAATTCTTTTAAGGATGGGAGTCTATAGTACCCCTAGAATTTTTCTTGATTGCATTTATATAAATTACCATTATTTGAATTTTTATAAAATTTATTTATAAATTATTTTTAAAAGTTTTGTGGTCAAAATTATAATTAAACATATTGTATTTTGCTTATTTGAAACTATTGGGGCCAAATTGTAATTTTTGAGGACTTGATTGCACACTTTGGAAAAGCTTGGGGTTTGCATGGAAATGCTTAAGTCTACTAGGGTTTTGACCTTATTATTTTTAAATTCATGGATTTAATAGCATGATTTTAAATCCCTTGGGGGTTGAACTGCAAAATTTAAAAATAAGATTTTATAAATCTGGCACATGACTTCATTTTCATTTCTTCACCATTTTTCTTTTCTTCCTTCTTCTTCAACTCATGACCAATCTTCACCCCTGGCGACTTTCTCACTAGCGACACCTCTTACCAAATTGAATTGATCAATCACCTCTCCTCACCTTCGGCCACACCACCACATAATATGCATGGTTGAACTACTACTGGTGGAGCCGCCATGGGAGGGGATCGAGGTGCTTTTCATGGTGAGAAAGTGGGTTTGTAGTTTTTCGGTGACCAACGTCAGTGCTAAAGGGTGGTCTAGGTAGTACTCAATGAGGAGAACAACATGGAAGTGTTGCATGGCTATGAAACGCGATGGCAGAGCAAGTAAATCATAAAGGCTTCGTGTTGGTGTTTTAAGGGTTTCTAGGTGGCCATTATTGGAACTAAGGGTACCATTGGAAAGCTTGCATCAAGTTGGAGTTTTTTGAGATGTCGAACAATTTTTTAGTAGCGGCGGACCGTGGCGGCGAAGAGATAGTTTTCTCTCCTCAACGCAATAATCGCTTCTATGCTATTAGTTTGTGGTTTTGAAATTCTAGTGGCAATTTTGGATTTTGACTTAGTTGTATCTTACTATATATATGCCATAAATGTTGTACTTTTCCTTATTTAGCATTATACCTGCCAAAATAGAATTTTGCGGATGAGATGATATGTTTATATATATATATATATATATATGTTGTTGAGCCTTATGCAAGAAATATTGAATTGTGGACCCAGACTTACGCAAATGCCAAAATTGGACTTTAATTATGGTATTAAGTATTATATTATAAGTTTGAATGGTATTTGATTAGGAATTAATCATGTGTGGTTAGGATTATGTTATGACCATGATCTTGTGTGTATGAATGAGATTAATTATGGAATTATGCAATTTTTGAGATATTAGGTTAAAATGATGAAAGATTGCATAAATAAGGACTAATATATCCTGATAAGTGAAATAGATAAGGAAATTGGTACTTGTTACATTCGATTATTGTTACTATTCTATTATCAGATGCCTTACCGGCACACTCGATTATTTGTAACACGTTATCTAGCCAGTTAGCTTGACCGTACCTACTTTTCATTCATATATTACCTTGTCAGCATATTCAATTGCTAGATTCATAGTTGTCGTACTTGTTGTACTTATCGTACTTGTATAGAGATAGTACTTAGGTTGAGTGTCAATCCCATGCAGAATGCTAGGATACATAGAACACACCTTGCAGTCTGCCTGGGTGTCCATAATACACTAGGAATTTTTTCCTAAGTATCGGCGGTGCACTAAGGATTTCCCCCTGGGCATCGCAATAAGTCATACAATCCGATGGGCACACTAATTATATGCCAAGCTGTCACGCTTGGAAGTACTTGTTTGAATGGTATAAGGTGAATTGATATGCATGTCTTACTTGTTCTGTTGAAATGCATATACTGTAAAGGGTTGCTCATTGTACTCGTTCTTGCTTGATTGTAAATTGCTCTTGGAGCCATAAGGCAGGAGAACTTCCTGTTGTTACTATCGTTCTTGCTTGAATCGTAACTGCACATGTATTGCTTGATGAGTTTTAAATCTATTAAGATGCTTTCTTTCCTTGACAGATTCCTATTACTACTTAAATGTATTATGCCTCACTAAGTCCATTGGACTTACTCCAGTTTCCCTTAAATTTTGCAAACATGATTGAATAGGAATGAAAGTTCCGATTTGGCATGAAGAGATGCTCCCTTTTATAATAGTTTAAATGTGCTTATGTACTTATGGACCCTAAGAATGTTAGATGTGATCCTTAGAGATGGTATGATGTGATAAAGACGTCAAGAATACTTTGGGATTGTACATATATAGTTTGCTTACCTTTTAAGAATAGACCCTTTACTTGATCACTAATGTTTGTAATAATGATTGAGATGATAATTTCCACTGCTTCTAATATAATGGTATTTGAAAGAATCCTTTTTGGGGCAATTGTGAGTATTTCAGGTCCCGACTTAAGATTAAATTATTTTGATATCTCAGTTTAGGATTACTCTGAGTAGAGTGTTACATTATCATTGCCTAAAAAATTATCAATGACTATTTAAGCAGTCATTAGATAAACAAAAATTAATTACTAACAAGTTCAATAATTGATCTAGTGATCATTCAAGTAGTTCACAAAGACGCTTTTCTCTAATTAGTGTGGCCACCAAGTGGTCGTCGCTAATTAGTGTAGCCGTTAAGCGGTCACCAACCACTACAATACAGGTCATTAATTAAAATGGCGGTCACTAATTATATATGATTTTTCACGAAAATATATATAATTATTGGGCGATTACTAATTAGTGCAAATGTCACTAATTAGTGGCCTTAATATGTGGTCATTTATTTCAAGTGAAAAAAAAAGAAAAATAGACGATAATTTGATGCGGTGATTGCTTGTGGGGGTAAAAGTCCATTTTTGACCTCCAAAACGCCGAGACACGTTAGAGGCTTTGTTTGTATATGAGTTTTAAAAGTGGGACTCTTAAGGTTTTGAATAGGGCAGTCTCTGAGGCGAATAGTACCATTTTTCTCTCCTTTATCCTCCTTGCTCTCTTTCTTCACTGTTTACGAAATCTCCTCGGCATATCGTGATTTGATTTATTAATAGACGATTTATTTTTTAAAATTTAAAAAAATATTCAATTTAATAATTTTATAAAATATTTATAAATTTTACCTATATTATAAGTCTCAAACAAACTCAAAACACCAAAATTCGATTTAATAATAGATAATAAATTATATATATAATTTATTAAATTTACAAAAATAGATAATTTTTTATTTTTTTCTAAATTCCAAACATACCCAAAAATCAAGACTCGTACAATAATCATCTCAAATAAATATGTCAAACGTATTTCAAAAATAATATCATAGCAAATCACAACTTTACATTACAATATTATTACACTTTATCGCACAACCAATCATTATCTAATTTCCCATACTTATATCTCTAAAATACCAAAATAATCCCAAAATCTGTAAAATACAAAAAATGGAACCATGTGTTACAAAAAATCACAACTTAAATTTTGCAATCTTGAGAATTCGAACATTTGGAAAAAACTTGTTGATCACCAACCAAATTACTGACTATGATAAAAATCAGTCATCGATTAGTGATTAAATTAGTGACCTTGTAAAAATGGCCACTGATATTGTAACTAATCAGTCACTGAACAATCACTATTTTTTTTAAATACTATATTCTATTCAATCATCAATCACTCATAAAGCACTTACAAATTAATGACCGCAGTGCTCAAATATTGAAATGCGATCACTAAAATTTATTTATTTTTCTTTTGTAGTGTGCTTATGAAGTAAAATGCAAACCTCAAGACATTTTTTTAGTGCTTCCCACCCCTTAAAAGTACAACATTAAGAGGTGTTTTTAGTTAAATTTATTTAAAAAATTTATAGGGTCCTATCATATATTGTGTTCTTGAAAATCATAAGATGTTAAAATTTTAAAAATAAGATCTTGAAATATTTGAAAAAAATAAATCTTGAAGATTGTAAGAATTGCTAATGATAATTTTACATTTAATATGATTAATAAGAAAAGAATTTATTGAAATCTTTAAAAAAATTAAAAACTTTTTTAAAGATTTTTGTATCTTATTTTGAAAGCATATAGTTTTTTTTAAAAAAAATATTTTACCAAATTTATAACATATTGAAAAGTTTATAACTTATTCGAACACGTTTTCACGTTGAAAATTATAACCTTATTTTCAACTGTATCATAGCCACTTTTCCAATATAGATTTTTAAGTTATCTCATACTTTTTTATTATAAATGTGATAATTTGTGTAATTTTTTTATTATTATGGTATAATTTGATTGGCATAATAATTAAATCCATGGAGGTATCACGTTAATTTATTATGAGAATTACACACACAAACACGAACTTTTGCTATATATACAAATTTGAGTGTTTATTATCATTTTAATTAAATAAATAATAAAATAAAATAAAATAAAAACGCTATATCCCGCCTCATCGTTTCAACCCAATTGATTCTCAACATAATGATGAGCATTCTAAGGCCACTATGCTGAGGGTGACTTGGCCGTTGACAATGCAATGTGTCAGTTCTATTTTGAAGTACATAAAATAAAAAAAGAAAAAGAAAGGAGTTTTGACTGCTGAGTGCATTTACTAATTAATTTGGTATTTGGATGTAATTTAACCAATAAAACATAAGAAAGTAACAAAACTTTATATTAAAAATATATTATCTTATTTATTTCATTCATTTAAAAATATTAAAACCAAATCGCGATTTCATACTTTCGTATAGGTTCTTCGGAACACATCTTTATGTATGCATTTGTTAGAAACAAAAAAAATCTAAATGCATACGCACACACCAAAGAATGAATGATTAAGAAATCCACCTCACTCGTGCAAACATATCTTTTCTTTGACGCAAAAACGGTAAATAAAATACTTTCAGATGGTTCATACGTGGAAATTAAAAGACCACAATGAAAATGAAAGACAAATGCGATTCAAGAATTAATTCAATCATAGAATGCCAAGTCCATTGAATGTCGTCTAAAAAACACGCTTATATTGTGAATCGCGCTGCATCGAATCCGCACTACAGAACAAACCTTTCTACTGCACTGCACGCATGTAACATATTGTCTCGGTCTTGGAATTTTAGATAGAAACGAGGAAGCTAAACGGCCACCTTAATTGCCCACAAATTTTGTATGACTCTTTTCTTTCGATATTCAGATGTATATTTTGGTCGATTTAGGATTGGGAACATAATTGATCGCCAACGGAAAATCAGTCCATATCCACACTATTTTATTTCGATATTTTGATCTTATTTATTCCTTCAAATATTATAATAAATTTAAAATTCACTTGGTAGTTGGTGCCAACTCTTTCTCAATACATATAGAGTAGTATTATATATAACATAGCAATGTCAGAAATTCAACGGAATTTTTTTCGTATTAATTATTACTTTTTTGGATGGAAACTCCTCATAATTCTGTCGATTTTTTAAAATAATTTTATTTATTTTGTTTGATTAAACTTATAATCTATTTATGCATCTTATATATCTAATTCAATAAAAATACATAACAATAAAGTTATACATAAATTAAAATTATAAATTTAAAAAATATAATTTTATAAATATTATCATAAAAAATTAAATCTTCATTACAAACATAGTATTAAAATCCGTCCTATTTACTGGTCAACAGGAGTATCATCATAGTCAAAGTAGTCATCAGTATCACCATGGTGCTCCTACGCAATGCCATACTAATGCTGCTGATCCTGTGGCTACTACTGATAGAGCTGGGGCTATGTAGAGAACCTAGATGGAGCACCCTACTACATGACCAGCTAAGTGCTCATACTCCACATCACCCCCAACTATGCCTCTATCCCCTCAAACTTGTTTTGGATCCACTCAATATGGGCCTCCAAACGGGTTGTCGATGCTATAGTCTATGGCAGCACTAGACGCATACTATGGTAGGAGAGCGACTGCTAATAACTTAGCCCATAAACACCCCCCCCCCTTCTTATTGGGGCCACCTACAAATTGTATCCAAAACTTAGCCTGAGACTGTTAGGTATCTAAACTACTCCTAATATCCTCTACCTGAATTTGCACAGTAATAGTGCCTACTAAAAGCTCTCCTATAATCATTTTTTTATGTCATCAAGTTGAGCCTACCAACTAGCTTCCATGCCACATAATAATTAGTAAGAATACCATTCCCTCAAGGTGTGGTCTCAGACATTAATTGAAGCATCTCATCCATAATCTTCTAAAGCACATTGAAATCGCTCTTAATGCTCAACATTCTCATAGCAGCGAGCAATAGAGAATGCCTTTCGCATCCATCACATAGTAGGTGATTGTACTCATTCAACAGGTCATAAAGCCTTTGATCTTCTTCATTGGGATGTTCTTTGTGACTACCATATTGAAATGATGTGACCTCATATCCTCAATCAGTCCCTGTTGCATCATATACTATTTCGATATATATATATATGCTATAGCGCCCCTTCCTGGGATAACACCCAAGCTGAGGTACCACTCCAGTTCAAACGTAAAATATGATTCATAATATCCTTAATAGGCCCATAACGAACTTTTCAAACTTAATTAACCAAAAGCAGCGACAAAATCAAGCTATCAATCAAAATAAAACACAATATACACATCATGGTCCCCCACTGAATACCCAACAAAAGTATACAAGTCTCAGATCCTAGCTAACAGTTGACATATCACAATATCTTGATTCCAAACTTAGCATTCGAAAGATCTTAAACTTACACATAAGCACCTATTTAATTACAGATTGTATCCCTTCTTCAACCCAAGCTAAAGATCCACTTTCACCAGTTTATCCTGTCTGAGAAACATGAATAGTATGATGGGTAAGTCCAAAGGACTTAGTGAGGGGTATTCTTATCAAGAAATAATGGAGATCTGTCAGGAAAAATCCACCCAATGAATTGTCAATTTATGTTTAAAATAGAGATGCCTCAAGAACAAGCAAGAACAATCAATAACAAGTTCGGCATGCAGACAATGACAAGTCTAAGAACAAATGATATCAAGTTCAAGACTTCTAATAGGTACTAAGTTGGGGTTGTAATTGTTAGCTCAAACGGCCCTAGATCGTCTCAACCAATTCTACTTGGGAGGTATAGAGCATCTCAACTAATCATAGTCGAGAGGAAATATAGACGGCTCGTCTGGCATACACAACAGCCAGATATAGACCAAGAACCACACTGTTCTTATTGCTATAAGAGTAAACAAAACAATCAGAATATAATTAGAATAGAATAAACCCGAATATAATATGCAGTCCAACAAATCAGAACAAACCTGCATATCAAAATCTCTTTATACCAATCAAACAAATAATCCCAAAGCGAGACAGCTTGGCAAATAATTAGTGTGCCCATACGGACCGTATAACGCACTGTGAATACCTAAGCGAGCTGCTTAGCATACTGCTAATACCTAAGCAGACTGCTTAATGTATCATGGACACCCAGGCAGATTGTAAGGCATGTCCCATGTATATTAGCATTTCACATAGGATTGGCACTTAGCCCACATATCACCATATAGATAATAGAATAACTGCTCGTACAGATGCCCAGGGGAAAATCCCTAGCGCACTGTCGGTTTCAAAGCAACAAATTAGAATAGAACAGTATACTGCCAAGGCAACAAAAGACAATAAACAAAAAATAGATAAGCCAGCATGGCCAATAAACACATAACTGATAACAATTATGCCGACAAGGCAATCGATACAGTACAGACAAACAAATATTAGAATAATAGATAATAGAAAAACGTTCTGGGCGCCAGAACAGATAGAAAATGGAACCAATATCAGAAATAATCCTCATAGGGGTATTTAAATTAGATAACAAATAACAAATAGCAGAAAGATTCCAAATAGATATCAGAATATGATTCAAAAATAAAGAAACCCACACAAGGGCTTATTCCAACCAAAGATAAGAAATATAACGCCAGATTGAAAGACCCTCACAGGGGTTTTCAATAATTTAGAGTAGTTTAACGAAGCAATTCCCAAAGTAGGAGACCTTCACAAGGGTATACCAACAATCTCAGGGCAAGTTAAACAAAGCAATAGCCCAGAGTGGGAGACCCTTACCTTCGTAGTCTCATAAAACTGCAGTCACGTCAGCAGTCTACTAGCCCTTGGGTTCCAATTCCACATCACTTAATCCAAAAGAGTATATTTACAATTAAATCCACATTCAATGTTAAATCTTACTAATATACTTATCAATATTCTAAAACCACTAATTATCCTCTTAACACAACACCTATAAAGCTTGGGCCATACTATCAATACAAATATGCTAAGCCACTAATACAGAAATAGTCATGAAATTCGCCTCAATTATTAAAGAAGTATAACTCGGTTCCCATTTACATATCATCCTCATATCATCATCCCAACACTTCAATAATAATCCAATTTCATAAATCATAGCTAAATAGCCTAATTATCTTAATTAATCATAAAATTACATAATTCTCATCATCCTTATTAAATCCAAATTTGGCATCTAGCACAATATGACTGAATCCATGATGCTTACATAAGAAATCAATAAGGATGAAATCTAGTCTAAGGTAAAATCTCAATTTGGTTTATAGATTTGATCATTGATGCAAAGATAAATTCCCTATTCTTGAATAAACTAGTTATAATTACTCAAAATGCCCTAATAATCAATCACTCCTTATTGTCTCGATAACCAAGAAAAACTCATTAGTTATTTTCCCTTTCAGTAAACAATCCTAAAAATGCTCCTGGGATTTAATTTACCAATAGCATTATAAACTAGAAAGACTCATCCCTAGCCAACAAACACACACAAGCAAGATTTATTTAGACTAGATTATTTATCTCCATAACATAAATGATGCACTTCGTACACATAACTATGTTATTCGCTACAAGCATTAGAACAATTAAACAATTATGGATTAGAGTTCTAATTGATAAAACAAATATTCTAAACTATCAAATTTGGGCCTTAAATTCAATGAACCTGAATATTCGTAATGAAAATAGAAGATAAATAAATACTCAAAAAATAAGAAATATGAACAAAATAATTAGATCTCACAAATATTGAAGAATCCAAACTTCAATAATCCCTTAGGCTAGAATGAGAGTTAGCAACTCATGATTGAGAGAAAAATGCAGAAAATTAAAATATGCTAGTTGAAAGATAGATCTAATCTCATCCTTGATTCCATATATATAGCCTACCATGGCTAATGTAACCCAGAAACTAGTTGAGAGTCCTACCAAAATAATGAGACTTAAATTCTCCTAACTAAAGAAATAGAAATTGAAATATTCCTAAAATATACAATTATCAAGAGGGGTTGAATGCTTTCTAATCAAATTTGCACAAAGTTTTGGGAAGCAAGACACGTCTGCTCTCGAGTTATTTTCTTCTTCCATTCCCCGTCTCCTTGAGAGTGTGATTCTTGCTCCAAGTATGTCGAGCACTCGATTTTCAGCTGCATTTAGTTTGGATATTCAATTTGCTTCATGAAATATAAAGTGCAAGTTAAAATCCAACAATTAAACATTTTTATTATTAATCGTAAAGGGAAATTATATGAATTAAATGACAAATATGCAACTTAACAATAAATTAATTAGTTTGTTGTAATTTTTTCTATTAGTAAAATCCAAAAACTAAAATTTAGATTAAAATTTTTTAAAATAAATACATATATGAGTAACCTATGGGTACCCACGGGCCAGGCCAAAAAATGGAAGGTGAATTCGGGTATGGATAAAATTATCTGCATTTTATTGGGTTGGAAATATAAAGCCTGTTACCTATATTTTTTTGGATAACCACAGGTACCAATAGGTATAGATAAAATTTTGCCAGATCTAGTATCACAAATGTAATTATTTCTTAAAATAAACTCTTTTGAAGGTATAAAATATTTTTAGATGGAACTATATATAGAGAATATAACTAATAGAACAATTTGATTTTTTTAATACGTATTTAAAATATTAAAAAATTACTTCCACAGCATCTATAAACTCTCAATTTTATTTTTATATTATCAAAACTTTCAATTAAAAGTATTTTAGTGTGTCGAGAACATAATAATTGATTGTCTAAGTAATTTCTTTTTACAAGAACATAAATCTATGATTGGAATGTTTGAGAATTTTTTAAAAAATTGACTAATGATCACTTCAGTAATCAATTCCGTCAATCTTTATATTCTTTACTATATTCTTTTGCACGGTTCGGTATTTGTATCGAGTGCATTTATGTACAAGGTATATTCTAAAATATTTCATGTTACAAAGAACGGGGTAAATTGGTGATTAGATAATACCCTAATATAAGTTGTTTTAATAGATGACATACTAAAAAGGCATAATTTTACTCCATAAATATATAGTTGACTTTTTTAAAACTTCAAGCGTCATAAAAATTGTTTCTATAATTTCAAAAAACCATACTGGAAGACCTTATATTTCAAAATTGGTTTGCTTATTTATCATATTCAACATGTATATGCACATATCTTATATAAAAGATACATTGAATAAAATATTTTTACATCTTTTTACTTACGTTTTTCATTTATTTGAATCTTAACATTAAAAGATTTATGTGTAATTTTAGAGTCAATAGTGTTTGATATTTTATAATTCACTGAAAAACAAATTATCTCCAAATTCAACCTTTACAAATAAGATCAGCATATTGTGTTATTTTATATTAAAGAACAAATTATTTATTTTTCAATCACATGAAGTAATTAATGTTGTTGAAATACAAAATATTTCAATCTTATAATTACTACAAGAAATACAAATAAAAAGTACTATTAAAAAAAATACATAATGAATTGAAAAAACACAGACTGTGTGTTTTTTTAACAACAAATATCTCTGACACTCAACTATACCAGTAAATAATTTCTTAATTTTTATTTACATAGACAAGCGTATGCATGAAAATTTTTCGAAAGATAGCAACGACTGTACCAAAAGCTTTTTCCTTAAACTGATCTCTTTCTACCGGCTAACTGTCCGTATGAAAAATAAGGACACATTATAAAACTTAATCCGCTGGAATGATCTCAATTGGCCAGGCACAAACTTTAGAACACCTTAATTACTACAGTAAATCGCACGGGATACATTCCACTGCCTGTACGTGTATGTGTATGTGTATGTGTATGTGTATGTGTGTGCATAATATTGAATCCACGTTAAATTTTTTATTTATTTTATTCTTTTATTTGCTTACCGATATACAGGAAATGTAGGAATTCGCAGGTTAAAATTATGGATGGCAGTAGGCGGGTTTAACCCGCCCCATTCTATTATGGCAACGCTTGAAAGCACCATTCTATAATTAATATTATATCTTTGACAATATAAAGTCATAAATCAATGAATAATAGTATATTGCTCATTAAATATCAACACGATACAAATCCATACACTACATTAAATTAAAAATAAAATCTCACACTGGTAATCAATTTATTGTCAAAGCAACCTTGATATGCATGCATAAACCACCCTATCTAAACTAACCCATCCCACATTCTTCAACATCTTCCTCTTCATCAAGCATAGTTGGACAACCCACTAAATTATCAAGTGTCGAACAAGCAACTAAACAAATAAACATAAACAAAAGTTCAAATAATTTTAACATAAATTTCTACTATGGACACATAAAACATGATTTCAAATAAATATACTAAAAACACAAGAACAATTCACTTGCCATTCATTTCATTCCACAACCAATGGCGAGAACACATCAATGACTCCAAAGTAGATGGATTAAGCCTACTCTGATGAGGAATAACCATTCCTCCACTAGTGCTAAATGCAAATTCAAAAGCAAGAGTTGAAACCGGAATAGCTAAAATGTCTCTTGCCATCATTTGCAAGTAAGGAAACTTCACTCCATTTGTTTTCCACCAACTTAATACATCAAAATTAGAAGTTCTAGGTAATACAGGCTCCTCAAAAAAATAAGAAAAAATCCAACTCCAATGAAGAAGATACATTAGGATTAGTTGTTCGAGCCACATACATGTCATAATCTTCAAGAGAATCCATCACAGTACTTAATGCACTAATAGCTCCAAAATCAGAAGATGAAAAAGAACCACCAAACATTGTTGAGCTACTTTCCTTTTATGCAACTCTAGTTTGATAGTCCTTTAACAAGTCATAGCAATTCTTATGGACTTCATCAATTTTAAGTTGCGCCCTTTCACCATAAATTGTAGGAAAATAAAACTCAACCAATTTCATTTTGTACCTAAGATCCAAAACAATAGCTACCTCCATCATAACATGACAAACATCCTAATACTTCCTATTTTTTTCCAACATATTTTTAGCCATAAGTTTGATCATAACACTTGGATTCCTTGTCTACTCCTCCAATCTTATCTTGATAATACATATCTTTGGAAAATAGAAAATGAAAGTAGGATACAAGGTACCAAAGAACATCTCAATTACTTCAAAAAAAAGCTTCAATTTCTCACAAATTTCAATTGCATTCTCCCAGTCCTCATCACATGGCAAAGCTTTATAATGTTTCTCTTGTTGTTTAACTAGGCGAAACACATGTTTATAAGCGATTGCATTTTCTAACATCAAATATGTAGAGTTCCAACAAGTTTTATAATCAAGAGACAACTTTTTAGAACAATTAATATGCAATTGTCGAGCAACCTCTACAAACTTTTCTATTCTAGAAGGTGAAACAATCTAATAAATAACACTATCACGAATATTCTCAATTGCACTACCAATCATTTCTAGACCTTCCTTCACAATTAAGTTTAAGATATGAGCACAACAACGCATGTGAAGCACTTGTCCATCTAAGAGCATATCTTTTTGTGAAGCTTATCCAACATTATACTAAGCATGGCATCATTTGTAGAGCAATTATCTATAGTGATTGTATATAAATTACGATCAATGCTCCAATCCACGAACAAATTTGCCAGTACATTAGCTAAGACTTCTGCCATGTGTGCAACAAGAACATACGCAAACCTACATAAAATAATTGAGCAAAAATGGAATAAATATATGTTGAAGGCATCAAACAATGAACTAATAAAGTACCATAAAACTACAGGCAAACCTCAAAATGCAACTCTGGATCCAATAATCATCAATGTAGTGTACAATCATAGCCATGAAACCCTTCTTGTTATGGCTAGATGTCTACATGTCAATTGTAATAGCAACTCTACACTTTAACTTATCAAACAAGCAATAAGCCTTCACCTTTTCATTTTCATAGATCTTTACGATGTCATTTTTTAGAGTGCTCCTACATATCATCTTAAAAGAGGGTTGCAAGCTACTAGCAAACCTCCAAAACCCAATGTGCTCAACAATGCTTAAAGGATAATCATGCAAGATTATAGCTGCTGCAAGCTCATGCCTTGAGGTTTCCTCTTTCAAGGTATGAGTAGTAAGATCTTGGCTTCCATCAATTTTCTTGTTTGTACTCAACAAGCTTTATCTTATGTCATACTTTCTAGGCCTCTTTTTACAAACATTCACATAATGTTTCCTTAAATGAGTGGTTCCATGGCTACTTGGAGCTTTAAAACAAGCTTTGCAATAATTACATTGTGCAATTATTGTATTGTCTTCCTTCAACCTTTGATAATGTTTCCACCATTCAAATGTTTTCTTTCTCTTACCGCTTTCTCTTGCAAACTTATCATCAACTGTTTTTCCATCATCATCTATCTCATCCTCCTCTCCATGCATTGTTTGTGAGTTTATTTCCTCAAGATTGATCGATGGTTGATAATTATCTCCTTGTTTAGATTTCATGTCCATCTACAAAAGAAAAGGCCCATTTTTTTTTACCAATATTAATAAAAAATATAGCACATGGTTTAGAACGAAATTAAATAAAGCAAAACAAATACTTGTCTTATTCTCTCCACTCTTTTTCTTTAAAATACAACTGTAAGATTTAAATTTAAAGTCTTATATCACAAACTTTAACATCAAATTCAATTTGTCCATGATATATGGTTGGGGGACATGTATTATCAGCCATTAGTGGTTAGGGGAAGTTTTTTAGGGGAGTTTTCATATTGATTAAGGGAAATTTTTTATAAATATGTATTATCATTTATCAGCTAATAGTGGTTAGGGGGGTTTCAGTTAGCAGTTAGCATATATCTTCAGTTACTCTTCTAATAAAGAAACATAAACAAAAAGACAGAGAAAAAAATATTTCGTTATACATCAAAGTCATGCATCCTTTGCAGGATCTTATTAGAGATGAATAGCAGCTTTCTTTAGCTAAATACCCTTGAAACTAGATACAGTCATTTAATATCCAAGAACCATCATCCATTAAATCATTTGCCCATCAGCCCATAGTGGAGATTTAATCAAGATGTTGAAGGTCTTGCAAGATTCAACTTACTACAATCAACTTACTACAATCATAAGTTAAATAAATTCCAGAAACACAATGATAAGCTTACAAATAAATAATCATTTTGAGAAACTAGCAACACAAGGAATCAGATGAATAACTTCTCCACAAATTTCAGAAAATAAATCACTAAAACACAAACTCAAAATTTGAGAAATACCTTACCTAAAAATCAGCAATCCTCCAGCTGAGTGGTAGCGGTACACTAGCTGAGTGAAGGACTGAAGGTGGAAGGTTGAAGTGTTGCCTTGTTGGGCAATCGACAGTTGGCTCTCGATTGGGCTATAGAAAAGACTGAAGAGAAAACTGAAGAGAAATGAAGTGATAATTGGCAAACGATGAGCTGCGAGGTGTAGGCGAGCAGGATTGGGAAATTAGGAATGAAAAGGAAGCTTATTGGGAAATGTCTCTGTGCTTGTGCCAAAATTGAACACTTACCCTAAGTATATTTTTATGTTAATTAAAAAATATAATATAAATTATATATTATTATTATAAAATATTGGAGCGGGTTTGGGACGGAGTGGGTAAATTCCATACCCCACCCCAAATAATTCAAATTTTAAAAATTCAGCCCTATACCCCATTAAACACTCCAAACCCATCCCATTCAAAACAAGTTGAGCTCAAGTCCAAACCCGTTCTATTCGAAACAAGTTGAGTCAAATTCAGGTTTTACCCTGCCCCATTGCTGTCCATAGTTGAAATTGAGTTTCCTGACCATGCTATTGTTTCCAGCATCGCACATCAAACATCCTGGTCCGGAGAGGTCAATTAACTAGCAGGTGAAACCAGGACACACATTCCGTCTTCTTCTTTATCTATCTTGATAATCAAAATAAGATGGGATACGTTTCAATAGCGGCTCAACAGGTGGGCATATACATACACACACACAAGTTAGTGGTATATGGTCAACTTATTCCATTTCATTTCACATCGTTTTACATCCAGCTACAAGTACCAATTTAAATTTCATATCCTGGAAATCGGGAATCCTCAGGCGTGAGCAGATCAAACCAAAAGGCAAGCAGCCCCTCCGACTCCTTGGAAAAGGGAGTAGGTATGCTCCACTCCACCAAAGCATTCTTCTGCCATAGTTTTTCGGACAATGTGATACAAGTAGCTTGCAAATGCCTTTGCTCTTTCTTCGTATATGCGCTCTCCAGTCAGCCGGAGAAGAGACAAAAATGCATAAGCATTGCCAGCAGTGCCATCTGCCAGTCCCACCTTCTTCACCAACCCATTCTTCCACACTACTTCGCCTGGCCTCAATTGCTACATCACGAAATTCCCTGTCGTTTCCAAATACCTGCAAAAGAAAGAAATTTTTTTTCCACAGATAAAGCAGTTTCTATTTTATTTGCAAAACAATTGTTAAAGGGCAGTCAAGTTGAAAAGCTAACCTCTGAAGCTTTGCAAAGGGTAACAGCTATTCCACCAGCTCCATGGGACCACTGGACCAGCTTGTCCCTGGGGTTTTCTTCACTTACAGGATAATTCCCACTATGTGGAAACCTGTTACTCATCATGTACCTCAAGGTCGCCTAGACATCCTCAGTATCATCCCCAGAGATGGGAAAGTGAAGTAATACATGTAATATGCCAGCAACTCCGTGAGTTGCACCCCAATATCCGGTCCCATGCCATCTATATATGAGTGGACAGGCTGTGGTATCAGAAGCACCCACTCTGCCCCCCCTGCTAGCAATGCTTCAACAACGGCCATCAGAATGTCATTCGGGATTATTTGACCTCCTAAGTATTTGTGTACTAACAAAGCAGCCCACAGAAATCCTGCTCATCCATAAAGAAGATCGTATGACATCCCAAATCCCCCTTCTTCAGGTCCAACAGGTAGAGCTCTCTCTTGTGCCATCTAAAATATGAAGGATTGTGTATGTACAAGAAACAGCCTTTGAAAAAATTTCATATACCAGAAAACAGAATGTAAAGACCTCCAGTCTGGAAACAAGATTCTATCTGATTCTCAAAGAAAAAGGATAAGTTCTCAGTTAGAAAAAATTTCTACCATCAAGATATTCTTACTCTCTTTAACCATGCAGAGATCTTGCAGCCTGTTTTACCAGCAGAGTCAATAATAACCAACCGAAATAAAACTGAATACAAACAAATATAAGGTGATGATTGATGCGAGGAAATATGAGGAACCAAGACAACAATTTATGATTGCAAGTAGCAGCATGTACTTTCAATTCAAGGGGATTACATGGCCACATCAGCAAAAGCAAATATAAGACGGATTTAACTTGAATAACAAGATCAAAACAATGGAACTAGTTATCCTTTAAGCAAAAGCACATGGATTCTACACATGGATTCTGTTAAGTCAAATTGAGATTACACTGCATTGCTAGAACTCTTTTAACATTGCCATATTATGCATAGCTTTCAGCATGGCCATTTTACAAATAGCAACTATTGGCCTATGAAAATGAATCCCCATCACGTGCCGTATACTATTAAACAAAAACTTGAATTGTGACAGGCCAAATCTATCATCAATAGATACTTAATCCACATATATGTGTCCTGCCCTTGAGATAAGATGTAGGACTAAACATCAGACACCTTGGGGTTCAAGGATTAATAAACATGTGTAGCGAAGAGGGCTATTCTATCTTGCAATTGATAGATCAATCTGAGTATTACCACAGACAACACAGACACAGACTACCAGCCTGACTATAACCAAAAAGATCTCAATACAACTGTTTGGCAACAATCATCAAGCAATGTGATGATACCTCCAGAAATTGGTCCAAATAGAAGTCACGCTTCTTCTGATCCCCACAGTAACTTGCGGTAATAGCACCAAGTGCATAAACCCCTCGTCTACTGCAAAGAAAAGTAAAGAAGCACAAGAGGAGATCATGATGTCAGAAATTAATAACAATAATTGAAAAAAGTTGGGTCTTTTTTTTTTATTTTTTTGGCGGATATAATTGAGAAAAGTTCACAATACATAATCATGATGAATAGTTATAGTTTCCAATGAAAACTGTTGGATATGTCCCTTAACAAAAGATCTAGTTTCCAAATGAAAATTTGGAAGCAAGTTCCTTAATTTCTTCAGCAATGTCATATAATTTCCTTCAGAAAACTTGGTAAACATTTAAACAGACACTGCAACTAATGGGCCACGTAAACTCAAAGGCACATTATTCTATTGTTTATCTTCACTTGGTTGAAAGAGTTATACTGGTAATCCAATGCTAGACGGGTGAGAAGCTCTAAAACAGAACAACATTAAATCTCTCTGGTATTATGTTACCAAACCCCATGACCATTCTTGTACCTTGAGAAATTCTTGAAATAGATTATCTACTTGTCCTACAAGTGGAAAATAGATGTGAAACCAACTGAATGAAGGCTTATCCATCTCATGATGAATTTTTCTCGTGTATTGTTACTATGACAAGCAAGAGTCTCCCTTTATCATTTACAAATATTTAGAAAAATGGTAACCTAAAGCTCATTTACCAACCAGAACAAACGAGCCCTCATCAGCAAGGTATAGGTTTGTCCGGCCAGATCAAGATTCAGATATGCAAAGAGCACAGTAATGGAACAATTGACTCAAGCAAGATAATTCATCAATGAGCAGAAGCATAAGGATCATTGATCATTGCCTCATGCCCGCATTTTTTCAGCAACCCCAGGTTTCCATGGTGAAACTTTCTTACTTGATGTTAGAACAACTACCTAAACTGCAATTAGGTATTTGATTTCAACAGAGCCTGTAACTGATCATGGATTAATATCATGTAAATCGCATCCCTTAATTTTCTCACACCCAAATATTTTGTCAGAAAGGGATATGTACATTAAGTTATAATTTCCAATATGGTTTAACCGTTCAAGAAATATCTAATATTTCAAAACTAACAACTTAGATTTTACGAGTGAGGTAATTGAAGAATTATATGGTACTAACTCAACAATTATCTTAACATATATAGTCAACCACAGTAACATTAATTTAGGGATACCAAAATCAGAACCAAAGAAAGGTCCAAATTCTAAACAAAAATAACAATATCAAATTCAAAGCAAAGAGCTCAGTAAATACATTTCAGGTAGACTCAATAATAGGAATGCAAAAATCAATTTATCATATCCACATTTCACCAAAAAACAACTTCAATTTTGGGGCATGAAAAGGAAGAAATCCATTTATCATATCTCGGGAATCTTCATCTCACATAATGCAATTAAACTCGGGTTATTTTTGAGAAGAGCTCCATTCCAAACTCGGAGCAAATTAAGCACGAAAATATTGAGAATACACTTCTATTGCCTTTAAATTTCTCACAAACTATGCATGTACTCTTGATTTCGATCGGTGAATGAGAAAATGGAAGTTTTAATATCTTTTCAAATTGTTTAATAATTCTATTTCCCAATATGGTAGTAAATCAAGATGAACTAAGGCACAAGGTCATGGTCATGAACTCACCGGCAATATTTTACAAGTCTAACTTCTACTATTTGTTAATATCAGTAATTCATAAAAATATCCTCAAAACTGGATTCAAATTATACTAATTACCAAAGGAAATTGTGTATGCATGCGCGCGCATATACACGTACATATGTCAGTTCCAGTATTATGATCAGTGAAGGCAATTTGACTTCACCTAGTGGAGACATGAGCAGAGGAAGCGCAGGCGTCGATAATTTCGGCGCACAACCGCAAGTCGCGATGGTTGCCGGTGGCCTCATAAGACCGCAAGCACGTGAAAGCTGTTCCCATCAGACCCGTAAAAACTGTCGGGTCCAAGCAGCCTTCATTTCCTCGTCTTCTCCACGTCATTTCTACAACCTAATCATCCACCACCAATTGATACCCATCAGACATTAAACCCAAAAATGAAAATTATGGACTAAACACAAAATAATTCACTCCAGCTGAAACCTTGATTGCGCCAATTCACAATTAAACACCTTACCCGTCAAAGTTCGTATATATTCATATATTTGAAAACTTCAGCAAAATAATCCATACTGCAAAGAAAAATAGTGCGGGGAAGAAACAGTACAAACAAGACAGATAATATGTGGGGAGTGGGAGTATATAGGCATATAGACCTGATCTTTAAGGGATGTGGCGGCTCTGAGAAAAGCATCAACCGGGAGTGAGAGGGTGGAAGCCGTCGGATCAGAGCCCGGGTTGAGCAAATCGAACCACTCATCTCCATCTTCATGGCGGTTGCTGTTGTTACTTTCTTGGGAGGCATACTCCACCACCCAAGACGACATTCTCTCTCTACACTACAGATAGATCTGTCTTCTATCTTCAATTTTCTACGCCTAAAATATCAGTATCATTATGACTGCAATGTATGACGAAAAATAATCTGCTTTTTTAGTAGCAGATTAATAGGGAGATGCTGAGTGGAGACGGTGATCATATGCGTGCGTGTGTAAGGATGTGTAATATTGTGGTTGCATCTATTTGCGGTGGCCTAAGGTCGATGCCCTGTGCGGTTGCCACATCATCCACGGTGTTCGAATGAGTAATTAGGATGGGCTTTCCGAGGTCTCTTTTTTTTCCTTTTCCTTTTTATTGCAAATGTTTGTTCTTTAATTTTGTTTAGCCAAATTTAAGCATTCTGTTCGACTTTACAGAGAATCGAATAATTTTACTAATTTGTTCAAACTTAGTTGATAATTAAGATGGTGTTGGGATAATTTATAATCTTTTCAAAATATTTTATAAGATATTTGAGAGTATCTTATAAAATATGTAAAAGTGTTTGATAAATTTTTTTAGAAAATAGTTTATAATTTTTTAAAATAAGATAAGAGTTTATAAATTCTTTTTAAACAAATAAGAAGCTCTTAATTTATTTTTAAAATTTTAATTATATTAATCATAATTTTACCATTATTAACATCTTATCATTTATAAATTTAAAAATCTTATTTTATTTAAATACTTTAAGAACTTTTAGAAAATAATCCAACATCTTATAAATTTCAAAAGCATTTTATAAGATGTAGAAAGTTATCAAACCTTTTAAATAAGTTTAATCAAACATTCTCTAAATAACCGGACTAGTTGGAAAAGTTATATTATCTCTCATACTCATTTGAGATTGATCATAAAAATTCATTATGATCCATGAGAGAACAATTTTAAATATTTGTTTTTAAATATAAAACTTAACTCAAATTCTGTTGGATTAATTAACGAACAATAAGACACAAGCAAAAGTTTTAAGGTAGTCTTAGATCTACTCAATTTTCATTTTATTTGATTAAAGACTAAAGTTCGTCTTAGGTCAACTTGAAAAACTATTAAAGCAAATTAAATATAATTTTAAACTTGATAAAAAAAATTCAAAACGACTCGAAGAAGCAGGCATCTGTTTTTTTTATTAATCCTTACAAACTTTACGTGTTGAATGGTAGAAAACACTACCTTCTTTAATCTCTCATTTGCTCATACCCAATCAAGGAAAAAATTGTGCAAAGGAAAAATATTTCAAAGATTTGTTTGCTAAAAATATCAAATCTCTTGCTTAAATAAAATATCTATCAATTAATAATTAAATTACATTCAAATATAATTTCTTATTTAATAAAAATTTAAATCAAAATTAATAATTTATTCAAATCAATTTAAAACATTAAACCTTTTTCATATCAGATTTAATAGTCAATTTAATACATTTAACCATTTTCGTATCAAATTTAACACTAATTAAAACATTGAATATTGTAGAGATAGAAACACTTGGAATTGGCAGAATACTTTTGTTAGTGCAAAGTGTACAGCTATTTGGTATCAAGTGGGCCAAGGTGAATATCCACCAAATTTGATGGGCTCAACCTCCACTTCGATCAAAGAGTCACATGGGAAATTCACAGCTAGAGGTTGTAACAAATGCTTAGGGTTGTTAATCGGTTGGATTGGATCAATTTAGAATAATTCGAATTCGATAATAGGTTTATATAATTGCATCCGAATTTAAATTCAAATCCGAATTCTATAGGATCTATATATGTTAATTTCATGTTCGGGTCCGATGAAAATTCTAAACCCGATAAAAAAGTCCAATCCGATAAAAAAGTTCAAAAAAGTTTATGTTTTTAAAATTTTTATATTATTATAAAGAACCATTTTATAAAACATGTTATATGAGATCTCAAAACTACCTTTTAATCCAAATATAGTATTTACAAAGTTAAAAGAACTCAAATTTAGATTTTTTTCGTAACTTTTATTATATCATTGCAAAGGATAAAGATTTAAGACATAATTCATGAGGATTGTATCAAATTGATCATTCAATAATGTATATTTTACAGTGCATAAATCATTATAAATTGTATATTTTGGTTATAATATGAAATATACGTATATATATATATATATAATTATTGCATTCCAGTCAAAAGCATTCATTAATATAATTTATACTATATAGTTATCAATTTAATAATATATTTAATAAAATTTAGATTCAAATTTTATCGGATCAGATTGTATGATTCCATATTCAATCCACTTATTTCAGATTATGGATATTTATAATTAGATATGATCCATCAGACATTTTAATCGGATAAAAATTCTAAAATTCGATCCATTGATAGCTCTACAAATACCAATCAACGTGTCATCATTTGTTGGGCTCAAACTCAACCTTGACCAAAGAGTCACATGGAAAATTCATGCTAGAGGTTGTAACAAATGCCGATCAATGTCTTGATGACAACCACATTTTGTTGTTGGATAGTTTTTCATTAAATCAGATGTCGAGCCACGTGTAATTTTTATGTGTAGAAAATTATACTTCATTAAAGAAAACGGCATTTCACTCTTTCAAATTTAATTATTTTAATACATCACTCTTCAAAGATAATTTAAAGCCACTTCATCCTTTCAACTTAAAATCATCCGAACACTTTGTCCTCTAAATATAATTTCTAATAGATCATGCGGGTGGAGAAAAGACTATTCTTGTTATTTTCACTTTTCTCCACCTTTCTCAACATATTTGTGTGATGCTTTATATAATGTGTTGTGTATATATTTAGATATATTCTCTTAAGAGGTTTATTAGTTTAAATATTTAAGAAAAAATTCCTAAACCTATTTTCAATTTAGTGTTCAATCCCTATTTGAATTTTTACATACCAAACTCCCCTCTTTTTCTCAAAATTTAGAAATCACTACCCATATCTTTTAAAACGACCTATATATCCTTGTAGTTGGAAAAAATAACAAAAATACTTGAGAAATGTGTTTCTCTCTTAAAAAAGAACGCTTTTCTTTTTTTTTTTTAAACCTAAAATTGACTTCTCAAGGTGCCAAAAGAAAAGGCCGTGAAATCATTCCTTTGCCACTAACGCAAGAAGAAAAGGTTGAAAAAAGAAAAACACCAAAATTTCTGCCATTTTTCTATAACAATGGAAGAAAAAAAAATTGCACAAAGAAGCAAAGTACAAAAAGAAGTGATCAAAAGAAACAAAGGTATGTTTTCTGCATTTACAATTTTAAATGTCCATGATTTTTTAGTGTTACACTTATTTCTTGTCTATTTTATCATGTTTAGGGTTTTTATTCCTTTTTTAATCGTTAAATTGATATACATATGATTTTTGTTGTGAGATGGAAAGTTTCTGATTTGTACTTAAAGGGCATGAAAGTTGGACTTTACCTTTTTGGGGTTTATAGTTCTTTTTACCTGAAATTATATGATAAAATTATACGGTAAAGTTATCTTAAAGTGATAGTGTATTATCTGTAGTACAAAACATCCAAACTTGCAGTACACATTAAGTGTAGTATATAATTTGTCTAACTACAGTACATTTTAGAAGCAAATGTAATATAAAACATACAAACTTGTAATACACATTAGGCAAAAATTGTAATATATAATCTGTGTAGCTTCAGTACATTTTAAAAACAAATGTAGTATAAAACATTCAAAGTTGTGGTACACATTATGCAAAATTATAGTATATAATCTATGTAGCTGCAGTATATTTTAGAAGTAAATATAGTATAAAACATTCAAATTTATAGTACACATTAGGTAAAAGTGTAGTATATAATTTGTGTAGTTGTAGTACTTTTTAGAAGCAAATATAGTATAAAATATTCAATTTTGCAGTACACATTAGGCAAAATTATAGTATATAATTGTGTAGTTGCAGTATATTTTAGAAGCAAATATAGTATAAAATATTCAATCTTACAGTACACATTAGACAAAATTATAGTATATAATCTTTGTAGCTGCAGTACATTTTAGAAGCAAATATAGTATAAAATATTCAAACTTGTAGTACACATTAGGCAAAATGTAATATATAATCTTTATAGTTGTAGTATATTTTAAAAGCAAATGTAGTAAAAAAAATTCAAGCTTACAGTACACATTAGGCAATATTGTAGTATATAATCTATATAACTACAGTACATTTTAGAAGCATTTATAGTATAAAATATTCAAGCCTGCAGATTAAATGAAATTATAGTATATAATCTGTGTACATGTAGTACATTTTAGAAGCAAATATAGTATAAATATTCAAGTTTGGAGTACACATTAGGTAAAAGTGTAGTATATAATTAGTGTAACTACATTATATTTTAGAAGCATCTGTAGTACAAAAATATTCAAGCTTGCAGTATATATTAACTAAAAGTGTAGTATATTATCTTTGTATCTACAGTACATTTTAGAAGCAACTGTAGTATAAAATATTTAAGTCTATATTATACATTAAATGAAAGTGTAGTATATAATCTGTGTATTTGCAGTATATTTTAGAAGCAAACGTAATACAAAATATTCAAACTTGAAGTATACACTAACTAAAAATGTAGTATATATTATATGTTTCTAAAGTACATTTTAGAAGTATTTGTAGTATAAAACATTCAAGTTTTTAGTACACATTATCTAAAAAAGTTAGTTTATAATCTATTTATACACTAATTTTTCTTTATTTGATGGCAACAAAGCCAAGATATTATGATATTTGCTCTTGTTGCTCCCCCCAATTTTTTCAGAGTAAATTGGAGATTGTGAAGTCCAAGATGGGATCAAAATATTTTGATGCATTGAAGAAGACCCCTTTCTATATATACATGGATATGCCTAAGTTAAATTCAACTTTTGAAGCTTTACTTAGGAGGTTTGTCCCAAAAAAGCTATTATTTCATTTTTTGAAGGGGGCTGAGGTTCCTTTTTTTGCAACTGAATTTTCTATGATTTTAAGGTTGCCATATGTGGGACAATTTGTTGATATAACATTGAAGATAAAGTCTTTAACCTTTGACAATTTTTTTTTTCTAAAAAGCTGCAAAATATAACTAAATCTGAAATAGCAAAAACATTTGAGGACTATGTATATAAGGATAGAGAGGAGGACTTGAATAATTTTTGTAGGTTGAAAATACTTTTTGTTTTAATTATTTTTTATTTCCAACATCTAATTATTGAACTTCACGATTTCTCCTACCATACTTGGATAATTTGTCTAGAGTTGGTCTGTATGCATGGGGCATAGTTGCATACAATTTTCTTGTCCAAGATATGAAAAACCATTTAGGAATAGGTGGAGAAAGAACTAAGAAGTACATTGATGGGTGCACAGTCAATTTAATGATAAGTGTTTACTTTATTTTTCTAATAACATTGATTATTATATTTATATTCAAGTGAATATAATTTTTCAATTTATGAATGAAAGGCATGGATTTAAAAACGCATCTCGTCACTAGCTTCACCAATGCGTTTGTTTGAGTTTCCAAGCTTTTATCGGTGGAAGGATAGCAAACTCCTATATAATCTGGATGAGGCAGAGAATAAATTGAAACAAGTTACAGCAAAAATGATAATTATTTTCATTGTAATAAGTTGTTGCCCTCAACCCTGCTCTAGAGGAGTTAGAATTGACAGTTTTGATCAAAAAATCAAAGGCTGCCAGTGAGACTATCAGTGAAGTATATGTTTGTGATCCGACAATATATGAAGCAATTATTGCAACAAGAGTTGAAGAAATTAAATCATTGAAAGAAAAAATTATTGCATTCGATATGATGGCAATGAAGGAGCAGGGTGAGAAGAAGCATCTAATTAAGGACAAGACTAATGGGAAGAAGTTTGAAGAGGAAACTGGTAAGTATGTACATGAGGGGGGATTTGATTTGGTAGATGATGCAAAGAAAGAAGGAGATGAATTTGAAGACACAGTGGATGAAGAAAGTCAAACAAAATGCCATCATGATCCTTCAGATTCCCCTAAACCTTTGAAGACAGAACTTTATGTACCAATTCAAGTGATTGAATTCGAGGAATCTTAGATTGAAGTAGCAAATGTCATGTCCTTGATTGTGACAAATGTGCATAATCAAGAAGATAGGAAGCTAAAATAGAATCTTTAGATTTTGTCAGCCTCTCGAGCGCCATACCAGCTAAAATAGCAAAACAAGTGATAAAGACCTATTGTCCTCATCCTCGTACTCATGCACAAAAAAATAAAAAATAAGAAGAGAAGGTATTGTCAACTACTTAATATTTTAAGTTTTTGCTATTTAAATTTCATTTGTAAACTGTCTGTTTGTAATAAATCTAATGATATCTTATACTTGATTGGTTGATATTTGTACTTAAAGTGATGATATCTTATATTTCATGTTGGTGATATTTGTACTTAATGTGCTAATCTTTTGTACTCCAAGTTGGTGATATTTGTTCTTAATGTGCTAATTTTTTACACTTTATGTTGGTGATATTTGTATTTCATATGCTGATATTTTGTACCTAATAGTTGATACTTTTTATCAAATGTGCTTGAGTTTTGTACTCTATGTTGGTCATAGTTTGTACTTCAATAGGGGATACTTTAATAGTTGATACTTTGTACTTAATGTAGTGAGTTTTGTACTCCATGTTGGTCATATTTTATACTTTAATAAGAGATACTTCAATAGTTGATACTTTGTACTTAATGTGCTGAGTTTTGTACTAAATATTGGTCATATTTTATACTTCAATACGGGATACTTCAATAGTTGATACTTTATACTTAATGTGCTTGAGTTTTGTACTCCATGTTGGTATATTTTGTAATTCAATAGGGGATGATACTTTGTACTTAATGTACTTGAGTTTTATACTCTATATTGGTATATTTTGTACCTCAATAAGGAATACTTCAATAGTTGATACTTTATACTTAATGTGTTTGGGTTTGTTATTCCATGTTGGTTATATTTTATACTTAAATAGGAGACACTTCAATAGTGAACTTTGCGCTTAATGTGCTGAGTTTTGTACTCCAGGTAGATTATATTTTGTACTTCAATGAGAGATGCATCAATAGTTGATACTTTATACTTAATGTGCTAGGTTTTGTATTCCATGTTAGTTATATTTTATACTTCAATAAGGGATACTTCAATAGTGAATACTTTGTACTAATGTGCTAATCTTTTGTACTTCAATAGTTTATACTTTGTCCCTAATGTGCTGTGTTTTGTATTGTGAGAAACCAAAGATATCAACCCAATCCAGCTAGTAGTTAAACTAGCCAACCCAAAGATTGATGTGCTCGATCCCTATAAAGGAATGACTGATTATAGAGGTCATGCTCTTATTCTAGTAGAAGAGTGAGAAGTCATCGACAACTTTGTCAGAAAAGATAATTTGAGGTAACAAAATTTGTTTATTATTTTTCTTTTGGATAAATTGGTATATGAACTGATAATTAACAATTGTGTAGGGTGATTGTCTGGGAGGGAGCAAGACAGTTTCTAGATAGAAGAAACTTTTGTAAGCTCTTATTTGGAGGAAAACTTACCAACAACATAGTGGATTGCTACATGTAGATATTATGTAGCCCATCTTTTAGCAACAAATGTCAACACAAAGTGTGGTTTACGTCCGCAATAGCGCAAGTATGTGGCAGTTTCCTAACTTAATGCAATTCATGTTTCCAATGAGTCTAACCATTTATTTTATACTTCATTAGATGATATATTAGACAGACTCGATTGACGCAACATGAAGGAGATTACAAAGGAAGAATTTGTGGAGTTGATATCTACACTCAACTCCTTCATCTATAAAGATTTAGAAAAGTTCACATTGGATGTTGTAAACCAATGTCGTTACATAATCCTATCGATTTGTCAGCACCATCACTGGTTTTTAGTTGTCCTCAACACCTTGACTCATTTTTTCTTGTACATGAATTCAATAATGGCCACCAGATATAAACTGACAGCTACTGCCATTGTAAGTTTGCTTCCTTTTCCTATGATTTCTTCATAAAGTAGGGAGTCAAAAACTGATCAATATTTTTGCATACTTCATTCTATTCTTGGTACATGAAGCTTTCATTAAGGTGTCGTATTGATGAATACATGAGGCAAAAAAAAAGTAGACAACAAAAGGGTATAGTGGAATATGGTGTCTATGTGTGCCTTTAGGTAGAAGGTTTTGCTAGACACACCCTTAAGCTCTGGAGGATTGTTAGAACAATTAACATGGATAAATATCATGAGATAATGGTATATATAATATTAAGTCATGAAAATGTCAAGATTTGAACTACACTTTATATGTAAAAACATATGTAAATTGAAGCATACTTTGTATCTAATATTATTTTGTATGTAAGTGTAGTTTTCTATCAAGTATTTATAATATTTTTAATTAAAATTGGGCAATGAATTGAGTACAATTTGAGAAAAATGAAGTATAAAATTATAACAAACAACGTATAATCTGTGTTGTGTTAAAGTATAATATGCCCAGTTTCCATTGAAACTGTAGAAATTGGGCAGCCAATTTGAGTATAATTTAAAGGTAATGAAGTACAAATTCAGAAAAAACAAAGTATAAAATATGTTTCGTTGAAATTCACTTCAATTCAATTGAAATTAGACAATGAATTTGAGTACAATTCGAAGAAAATGAAGTACAAACCAGAATTAACAAAGTATAAAATATATTTTGTTGAAGTACATTTCAATTTCTTTGAAACTAGGTAGCCAATTTAAGAACAATTTGTGGGCAATGAAGTACTAACCCAAAAATAACAAAGTATAAAATGTGTTTTGTTGAAGTACATTTAATTCCATTGAAACTAGGCAGTAAATATGAGTATAATTTGAAGAAAATAAAGTGCAAATCCAGAACTAATGAAGTATAAAATGTGTTTTATTAAAGTTCACTTCAAATTAATTGAAATTGGGTAGTGAATGTGAGTACAATTTGAAGGAAATAAAGTACAAATCCAAAACTAACAAAGTATAAAATGTATTTTGTTGAAGTACACTTCAATTTCTTTGAAACTAGGCAACCAATTTGAGTACAATTTGAGGGCAATGAAGTACAAACCCAGAAAAAACAAAGTATAAAATGTGTTTTATTGAAATTTACTTCAATTCAATTGAAACTGGACAGTGATTGTGAGTACAATTCAAAGGTAATGAAGTACAAACGTTGAACTAACAAAGTATAAAATATGTTTTGTTGAAGTACACTTATTACAATTGAATAATTATTCTCCAATAATTATAATGATGGTCAAGTACAATATTTTGAGATTATCACATCAAGTGAAGTACGTATTTGTGCCGATGATAATGTGGATAGTATCATTAAATTCTCATTTGTTTACATCTTTGAAAGCACAAGTATTCTTTCATTCTCATGATTAACAACATTCATATGTTAAACACTAGTGGTTAACAAATTAATCCTTTAACATATGATAAATATTACACACATTTTTATAATTTGGTTATTAATTACCAAGACTTAAAATTCAAATCATTGAACAAATTTCAATTCAACAATATTAGTAAAAACATTAAGATATTAAGTACAAAATGGCCAAAATGAGGTAAAAATGTCAAGAAATATTACTATGTTTGTACATTATATGTAAATTGAAGCATACTTTATTTATAATATTATTTTGTGTGTAATTGTAATTTTCCATCAAGTATTCAAAATATTTTTCATTGAAATTGGGCAATGAGTTTAGTACAATTTGAGGGAAATAAAATACAAATGTGGAACAAATAAAGTATAAAATGTGTTGGGTTGAAGTACACTTAAATTAAAACTAGCCAACGAATTTGACGATAATTCGAGGGCAATAAAGTACAAACCTAAAATAAGAAAAATATAAAATTTATTTCGCTAAAGTACACTTTAGTTTCATTGAAACTGGACAGTGAATTTGAGTACAATTTGAGTGAAATGAAGTACAAAACAAAAGTATAAAATGTGTTTCATTGAAGTATAGTTCAATTCAACTAAAATTGGGTAGTGATTCTGAGAACAATTTGAGAGAAATGAAGTACAAACCTAGAACAAACAAAGTATAAAATGTGTTTCATTGAAGTACACTTCAAATTTATTGAAACTAGGCAATGAATTTGAGTAAAATTTTAGGACAATGAAGTATAAACCCAAATCTAACAAAGTATAAAATGTATTTTATTAAAGTACACTTCAGTTCCTTTGAAACTAGATAGCTAATTTGAGTACAATTTGAGGACAATGAAGTACAAACCCAGAAAAAATAAAGTATAAATTGTATTTTGTTAAAATTTACTTCAATTCAATTGAAATTGGACAGTGGATATGAGTACAATTCAAAAAAAAATGAAGTACAAACCAAAAACTAATGAAGTATAAAATGTGTTTCGTTGAAGTACACTTCAATTTTTTTGAAACTAGGCAGCCAATTTGAGTACAATTTGAGGGCAATGAAGTATAAACCCAGAAAAAATAAAGTATAAAATGTGTTTCATTAAAATTTACTTCAATTCAATTGAAACTGAGCAGTGAATTTAAGTACAATTCAAAGTAAACAAAGTACAAACCTAGAACTAACGAAGTATAAAATGTATTTCATTGAAATACACTTCAATTCTATTGAAATTGGGCAGCCAATTTGAGTACAATTTAAGGCAATGAAGTACAAACCCAAAAAAGATAAAGCACAAAATGTGTTTCGTTGAAATACACTTTAATTCCATTGAAATTGGATAGCAAATTTGAGTACAATTTAAGTGCAATGAAGTACAAACCCAGAACTAACAAAGTATAAAATGTGTTTATTTGAGGTTCACTTCAATTCATTAGAAACTGAGCAGTGAATATGTGCACAAATCAAGGGAAATAAAGTACAAACCCATAATCAACAAAGTATGAAATGTGTTTCGTTGAAATATACTTTAATTCCTTTGAAACTGAGCAGCCAATTTGAGTACAATTCGATAGCAATGAAGTACAAACCCAGAAAAAATAAAGTATAAAATGTGTTTTGTTGAGGTACAAATGTCAAGAAATCAAGTGCAATAATCCTAAATTTAAGTACAAAATTTAATTAGTTTACTGATTCTTTGCAAGTTCGACCATTATGCCTTGTTTTACCACACCTTTGACATTTAATTACACATTTTTGAATTTGTGATGGAATTCCTTGTATCCTTCTACACCCTAGTTAAGACTGACAATTTGGTGCATTAATGACGTCATCATTATCTAATGGGAACAATTCATATCAAACATAGGAATAGGGTATATCATTGCTTGGTATACTTGTTGATACATCTCAACTCAATAGTATTGATCGGTGAAGTCATATGGTGAAAGTGACCTTGACTCGATACAAGCACAAGCATGTTCGCATGGTATTTTATCAATCTACCATGCTCTGCACAAACAAACCCTGCTATGTAAATCTACAGCATACGATTCATCTTGCTCAATCACCTCAAAGCTCTAACCGCTAGACATGACAACTTTTAAGTTATGAGAATGCATATGATTAATTGCCAACTTCTTCTCTTGCCTGGGACATAATTGACCAACCATCTTATGAGATTTTTTTCATCAATCATGCATCATAACCATTATTTTCATGCATATGTGATCAACCATATCTGTAATTGGAATCAATCGAGCTTGTTTAACCCAATTATTCCAATATTTTGCTTGATTATTATTTATTATCCCCATCAATTTCTAGTGAATAAGGAATCTGTCTAACATGGTAAGTCAAACTGCATAATAAAGTCTTTGGCAAGCGGCAATGACTTCAAGATGCTGTCTGCATGTCATGTATACTTCTGCTTTGTAGGCGCATATGCAACTTTCATAAAAACAAAGCACCGATATTTCTTGTTATATATAGGGTACTTTCTTAATACCTGAATTTAAAATAATAAAATAGTAATTTGCTAAATGTTATGAATTAGAGTTTATTTTACATAATTATTTCACAAACAAAGATAAAATACACTTACTTATTTCTTAAAGTTATCCACTAAGTGTCTTAAGCAATATGCATGGTGGCTACTGGGAAATATCATGGGGAAGGCCCTAAAAAAACCTAGATATTGATCAGAGAAGAAAGTAAACCTTGATAAGCCAAGCAGATGTTGAGAATCAAAGACACTTCTTAGCTTGAAGTAGAACCACTCCCAATTAATATTGTTTTCAAAGTCAACAACTTCATATGCTAGCATGAATAAGTCATCATTAGCATCCTTATTGATAGCACTGAGTAAGCATCCTTTGTATGTATTTTTAATATGGGTGTCATCTAAAAATATCAATGGCCAACATCCCTTGAGAAAACTAATAAGACAGGCACTAAAACATATAAATAGCCGATGAAATTTTTGACTAATTGGGTCAATCTCACAGTCTACAATACTTGCAAGGCTTGTTCTTTTTATAGCATCACAATACCACCTCAACTTATCATAAGATCCCTTCTCAGTGCCATAGATGTCATGCATAGTTAATTCCTTAGCTATCTATGCTTTATAGTACCTCAATTCCACAGCATATTCTCTGTGGACATTTAGAAGGTCGATAACATGGGTTTGATCTCAATTTATCCTTCACAATATTAGCAACCCAAGCAAAATTGGCTTTAAGATATCCCTTTGTCCAAATATTAGCCTTACCACATATGTGCTTTAGATTGCATTTTTGAATGCTAAATAATTTATCAGCCTCATGCCTTGATCCATAAATTCTCCATTTGCAATTTTCATTACTGCAAATGGCTATGATTTTTTTGTTGTCATTTTTCTTGTATTTAAATGGTCGCAAAGTTTACACTACATAATTTTTAAGCATAATTTTGAACTCTTGAGCATTCTTGAATGTCTGACCCTCCCCATATGTGCAATTCTTCCATGCATGAATTGAGTTGCTAGTTAAAGCCAATTCATTGTGCGATGTATTGGTCGAACCAATTTTTTCCTCAACTGCATCCCTTGAGGTTGACAAATGAAGTATAATTTTAGAAAAAAAGAAGTATAATTTTAATAAAGTGAAGTATAATTTCAGAATATTTGAAGTATAAAACCTTAAAACTGCAGTACAATTTTTTATAATCCATTAGTAGAACACTTGAATTATAATACTTAAATAATAGAGTACAATTTTATGTGAAATGAAACACAATTTCAGATAACTGGAGTATAAGTTTGTATAAAGTGAAGTAAGATTTCAAAATAGTTTAAGTATAAAAATCTAGTAACTGCAGTACAGTTTTGGATGATCAATAAATAGAACACTTCAAACTTCAAACTTCAATGAATACAATATAGGTTTAGGTAAAATGAAGTATAATTTTAGATAAAGTTTGGATAATCAATAAATAGAACACTTGAAGTATAAAACTTCAATGAATATAGTACAGGTTTAAATAAAATGAAGTATAATTTAAAAATATATATATAATTTGAGATAGAGTGAAGTGTTGTAGATTCAACTAATTGAAGTACATGTTTACATAAAATGAATACAATTTTGGAACACTTGAAGTATAGTACTTCAATGAATAGATTACATGTTTTGTAAAATGAAGCAAGTATAATTTTAGAAAATTGAAGTACAATTTTACATAAAAATGAAGTATAATTTTAGAATAATAGAAGTATAAAACCCTAGCGAAAGTAGTATAATTTTGGATATTTAATAAATAGAACACTTAAAATATAAAACTTCTATAAATAGAGCACAGATTTTGCAAAGTGAAGTATAAAATAAAGTATAATTTTAATAAAGTGAAGTATAATTACAGAACACTTGAAGAATAAAATCCCAGCACAAGTAGTACAATTTTTTGATAATATATTAGTAAAACTTAAATAATAAATTCAGCTAATTGAAGTACATGTTCAAATAAAATGAAATACAATTTCAGAACACTCAAAGTATAGTACTTCAATGTATAGATTACAAGCTTTATAAAATGAAGCAAGTATAATTTCAGAAAACTCAAGTATAATTTTAGATAAAGTGAAGTACAATTTCAAAATATTTGAAATATAAAACCCCAGCAAAGGTAGTATAATTTTGGATAATCAATAAATATAACAATTATAGTATAAAAATCAAGTATAATTTTAGAAAATCTAAGTGCAATTTTAGATAAAGAAGTACAATTTGAGAACACTTCCAAGAATAAATTGCTAGCAATAGCAATATAATTTTGGATAATTAATTAGTAGAGCGCAAGAAGTATAAAACTTAAATAATAGAGTATAATTTTATGTGAAATGAAAAACAATTTCAGATAACTAAAGTACAAATTTGTATAAAGTGAAATATAATTTCATAACAGTTTAAGTATAAAATCCTAACAACTGTAGTATAATTTTGGATAATCATTAAATGGAATACTTGAAGTATAGAATTTTAATGAATAGAGTACATGTTTAAGTAAAATAAAGTATAATTTTAGGAAAAAAAGTACAATTTTAGATAAACTGAAGTATAATTTTCCAATCTTTGAAATATAAAACCCCAGCAACTACAATACAATTTTTGATAATCCATTAGTAGAATACTTGCAGTATAAAAATTAAATAATATTGTACAATTTTATTTGCAATAAAGTATAATATAGAACGCTCTAAGTAGACAAAGATTTTCAAATAAACAGAGTCCAATTTCAGAACATTTTATGTACAAAATCTTACAAACTGCAGTACAATTTAAATTCAGTGGAAGTATTTCCTTAAAACATCACTACTCTTCTTGACACTGCTGCTTGATTCATCATTTTGGTTTACCAAAATGTCAACAATGTTCATCTTCAATGCCAAATGCAGTAAGACCATATCCAAGACATCATCATCATCAATTAAAGTCATGTACAATCTTTGATGTAAAGCTATATATCACAAACTAAAGAGCTCAGCATTGATTTCTCTCCATTTTCTTATGAGATTAATGTACATGTCCATTAAAGTCATACTATCCTTAATTGACATTATATGGAACTGATCTTTGTAGTGGCAATTGCCCAACACTTGATTGAACATTCCAGTTTCACTACTAATTGACATTGTTGGAAAAATACAAGAAACTGAGAAGCAGTTGATAAGAAAAAAAAAATAAGAAACCCAAAAATGATGAAAATAAAAAGAGAAGTAGACAATGCAAATGTCGGGTTAGTGGTTATTAGCTCCTACGATTATACTCGTTCCCATCGTAGAGCTTGTTGCATTTTTTTATTTTTTTCTATTTCTAGAAATGATATTGCTATTCTAGGGTTCACTGTTGGCTCCCACAATTATTCTTGTTCCCATCGTGGAATTTGTTGCGTTTTTTCTTTTCTTTCTTTTTCTGGAAATGATACTACTATTCTAAGGTTTACTGTTGCTTTTGTTTATAATAAAGAAGTGAAAAAAAATGAGTGAAAAATATTGTACTTAGGGGCATTTTTGTCAAATCAAGTAAGTAGGGAGTGAATTCTAAAATTTTAACAAAACTAGAGAGCTTAATCTAAAGAAAATCAAGTGAAAATTGAACACAAAATTCAAAAATATTTTCGATACTTTTAAATAAGTGCCCCTTATTAGTTTGTAAAATGCATTTCTTGTTAAACTAATTAATTTTTTTGTGTAATCAAAAGATTAAATGGGTTGTTAGTCCAGAAAAGAAAAAAAAAATGTACAGTATGTGAGCACTTCATGCTCTTTCCTTCTTAATCAGCATGGCGATGGTTTAGAGGAATGAAAAAATTTATTATTCTAATTTGTTAAAGGTTGATTGGATAATCTTAGTATTACTACAATGAAGCATGAGCTTTACTATTTTCTAAAAATATTTTTTACAAAGTAAGAAAAATTTGTTTTAAAGTAATAATATGGTTGGCTAAGCAATTTTACCAAACAATAAAATGAATTAATCATTTAAAGATGTCATTTATAGTACAAATATAATCCCTGGCACATAAATGAGAAATTAAAAATACTTCTAACTAAAACACATGTGCCAAAACTCATTTAATTGTATTTCAATTAATAATTAATTACCTAAACAATAGGAGACGGCAAACATGTTAGTTGAAGATAAGAAAAGAATAAAAACCCCAGTATCCTATTATTTTTGGTAGATTTGTTTTTTTAATTTTGAGTTGGAAAATGAAAAAATGATAAGAGTAGTTGGGTTCCTTTTTTTTGAGCGGAAAAAGGTGGGGAAAAGTAAAAATGATAAAAATATGCCAAAAATTGTATTTGGAGGGTAGAGTATTCTTATGACTCTAAATTGAGGGGGGTGAAATGGCTTTAAGTTATCTTTAGAAAGCAATGTGCCTAAACGATTAATTTAGTGGGTGGAGTGCCATTTACCCTTTTAGTAATAATATTCTTTATGATGGACCAGCATTGACAACTTCATTTTATAAGAAAAATTTATTCTTGCGCATTGAATGGTTTAACAATTTTTGAATTTAATAATCACTAATGTGTACCTCACGCTCATGAAATAAAATTTATATAATATTACTAGTCTTCTCCAAATAATAAATAAAAAAAGTTATACTAATATAAATAAAAATATATACGTACAAAAAGAGACCATAACAATAATTCAAATTTAAATAAGAGAATACCACAAAACCACACTACTATAAAAAGAGAAGTAAAATAATGCATAAAATACAACATTAAAGCTATAGAAAATTCATGAGACTCAAGAAATATGACCAAATTAATGAAGATTTACGTATATTTGAAACAAATAAGGATGAATTAATCTTGCAATAAAAATAAAAATGAATATCAGCAATGGAAAAATAAAAAAATGAAAGCAAGTTTCATAGTCATTGAACATTGTCAGCATATTTGCAAATTTAGAATAATGGAAAGAGATGACATTTGCAAATTTTGGTGGCAGAAATAATTTAAAAGATGGACAAAAATTTGGGGGAGGTCGAGGGACGTTGAAGAAGGTTATGTGATGGGAGTTACAATGGTTACATGCTTATCTTACAATTGAGATACTTAAGGAGTAAAGAAATGTAAATAATTTAATTAAATATCTCTATATTAAGCATATCACAATTTGATATAAGGATGAATTTAATGGGAATTTCCTTTTTATTTAATTAAAATACGTTTTAGTTCAACTTAATTAATTATTAAATAAATTAAAATATAATTTTGAACTTGATATAATTCCAAAACAACTCAAGAAGAGCTTTTGCTTTTTCCCCATTAATACTTACTAAACACTAACTTTTTTGATCTCTCATTTGCTCATGTTCAATCAACGAAAAAAAATGCACGAAAGAAAAGAGTATTATAAAGATTTGTTTGCTAAATATGCCAAATTTCTTACTTAAGTATAGGTTCTGTAAATTAATAATTAAATTAAATTATACTAAAATGTAATCTCTTATCTAATAAAAAAAATTAAATCAAACTTAAAAATTTATTCAAGTCAATTAATTTAATACGTTTAACCTTCTTAGATATAAAATTTAATTAGTAATTAAAATAGAGATGGGACCCTTTGTTTGTGTAAGTGTACGGCTATTTAATATGACGTAGGCAAACCTAAATATCCACCAAACCTATGGGGTCAACCTCAACCAAAGAATCACGTGGGAAATTCACTCTTGAGGTTGTAACAAATCCCAATCAATGTCTAGATGACAACTACACTTAGTTTGCTGCCTGATAGTTTCTTATAAAATATCTTAGGTGGGGTTTGAGATGAAAGGATAAGGACATCAACTGGAGATATTTCCTAAGATGTGATCATATTACTAAAATCCTTCTTTTATTTTGAAAATTATATTAAGACTCCTAGTTGATAATATTTTTTTTAGATTTAGTTTGATTGGAATAATAAGATTGATATGGGATAATCCAGTAGGCCCAGCAGGCCTAACTTCAAATGAGACAGCTCATGAGGCCCAACATGGTACGGTATAATCTAGTAGGCCCAACAAGCCCAAATTCAGAAGAGACAGCCTATGAAGCCCAAAGACACATCAGTCTGATCGACTTGTGTCGACCCCATTTGGTGAGCCCCGCGGTCAACCCGTATCGACCTGAGGGCCACTTCCGAAGTTTTAGCATTCAAGTCCGGTCAACATGAATCGACCTCCGGGTGCAAGTTGGACAGGTTCAACCCCTCAGCATTGATGACACGTGGCAGGTGATGTGACTGCTGCCAACGGATGTAACCGCTGCCAACGACTCCAACAACCCCGCTAACAACTCTAGTAGGGACGTGCTCCTACTGGCAGGGTTATCTGGGAGAACAGGAAATTGCGCCACTTAGCACAGTACCATAATCTGAGCAAAGAATGACTCCCAACCCCCTGTCATGGAAAAGCCAAGTACACCTGGTAAGGGTACTTGGGTAAAATCGCACCACAACAGACTATAAATACTACAAGCACCACCACGCTCAAGGTAATGCCATTTACATTATTCATTACATATTCTCTCTATATTCTCCGATCTACTAAAAACTAACTTGAGCGTCGGAGTGCCATAGCCGAGGGCCTCTCGGCTAGTTGACGTGTGTTCATGATTGCAGATCTCAAGCCCAAAACACTTGAATCAACTGGAGTACCTGACTCTCCAGTTCTCTGCAGCATCATTTGGCACCGTCTATGGGAATCATTCAAGATTGCAGCGAAAAAATGGTGAACACACACCAAGTAACATCTGGGAGGGAGGAAAATAGGAGGTCTACTTCCCCACCACTCCCTAACCCCCAGAACAAATAAATATTCCGGGCGCCAGCGCCCCCGAAGAACAACTGGTGATGCTTCCCATGTCCCAGCTAATGCAAATAATCAGTGAGCAAATTTCTGCCCAAATATTGGCTCAATTATCTGCTATTTTAAACAGGCACACCTCAGTGCCTGCCCCCAATGCTAGCGCAGCTTCGCAGCCCCACCGTTGGGGCATAGACCCTGGGAGAACAGCCCCTCCCACCATAAGGCCAGGCAATCACTCGCCAGACGCGAGGCCAGTCCTAGACATCCCCCAATAGAGAAGAGACACCCAAAACCGCGCGAGGAGGTGGCGGACTCAGAGGATCACGTTTGACCTAATTTAGCCCAACAGCGTGATAGGGTCGAACGCCCAAACCGTGATTGCCATGAAGATCGTGGAGAATCTCCAGATTTGGCGCGTCGGCCCAGTCGAGCCCCACAACGTGACAGGACCGAACGCATCAGGTTTACCTCCCAGGCAGACCGCGATGAGTGGAAAGAAATTTCCCATCAGGTGCAGCAGTTGAATAGATGTCTCGATGAGATCTCGAGGAGAAACACCGATAAGGCACCAAATATGGACACTCTCCAAAGATCTCTTCGGGACAGAGGATCACCATTCATTCAGGAGATCATCGACGAGCGAATCTCTATGGACGCTAAAATTCCGACCGACCTCTCGAGGTACGATGGCTCCACTGACCCCAATGAGCACCTGATACAGTTTGAACATATGATGCAACTGCACGGTCACAACGAATTTATCCATGCCAAAATATTGATGACCAACTTCCAGGGCATTACACTAGACTGGTTCGTGAAGCTGGAACCATCCACCATCTACTCCTACGACCAGCTGTGCGATAAGTTCTTACACCAATTTGTCAGTCAGAGAAAGGCCAAGCTCCCCCATACCTACCTCCACACAGTTAAGCAGAATGAGAGGGAGTCCCTCCAAGATTTCTTCACTAGATTTAACATGGAGGTCCTGAAGATTGACAATCCTAGGATCGAATCCTTGATCGACGTGCTGTTCTTAGGGCTCAGGCATAAGGAGTGCGCTAATGCCTTGGTACGAGAAAGACCCAGGTCAATGGAAGAGCTGCTCGACCTGGCCGAAAGGTATATGACCCAAGAGGAGATGAACAAGCTCAAGTTTGGATCCTCCGAGGTCAACAAGAGAAAGAAGGAGAGGGACGACCAGAAGCCTAGAGAGCGAGGTCGGCCCCCGATTAAATACTTCCACGACTACACACCACTGAACACACCAAGGAAAGAGGTTTTATACGCCATCCAGCACAACAACCTCCTCAAAAGGCTCAGAAAACTGATGAAGACAGAAGCTATAAAAAAGTTAAAGAAGTACTACCACTTCCACAAACAGAAAGGGCATGACACTGATGAGTGCTTCACCCTATAGGACGAGATTGAAAGGTTGATCAGACAGGGTCATTTGCAAAAATACATAGCCGTGGAGGCCAAAGCTGAAGGGGGAAAAACCGATCAAACTCCCCGTAGAGAAAGGTCGGTTAGCCCTAGGAGAGAAAATAAAGGGAAAATGCTCACCCAAGAAGACCACCCAACCATCAGAGGAGTCATTAACATGATTGCAGGAGGTCCAACTGGGGGGGACTCGAAATCGGCAAGGAGACAGACTCAGAGGAGACTTGAGTCAAATAAGGCCACACTCGTGGAGACAACTTTCAACCTTTCTAAAAGCGCAGAGCCCATTTCATTCACGGATGCAGATCTGGCCCATCTAGAGGGCAAAAATATTGATCATAAAATAGATTGCCCAATGGTTGTGAATGTGGAGATTGCAAACTTCGAGGTGTACAAGGTCCTGGTCGATACCGGTAGTTCAGCAAATATCATATTCTTATCTACTCTGAACAGGATGAACCTAGGAAAGTTAAAATTTCAGCCTGTGCGGACACCGTTGGTCTAGTTTCGGGGGTTGGAGATCATACTTGAGGGGTTGATCGACTTAACCACATCTTTTGGGGAGACTCCTCGAAGGAGAACATTAATGTTGAATTATCTTGTGGTCGATGCCCCATTTGCCTACAATGTCATCATTGACTGGTCCGCCCTCAATGACTTTCATGCCATTGTTTCCACATATCATTTGAAGGTAAAATTGTCAAATTCGGCCGGCATTGGGGAACTTTTGTGCAACCTTAAGAAAGTATAGAAATGCTACAACATTTTAGTCGAGCCATTAGGGCAAAAGACTTGACCGCAGCTACAGACTTCAGGGGACGCCTCTGTAGCAAAACCCGAAGAGTCCTAACCTAGCAAGAAGAGAAAGCTGGAGGATACCAGGGTGGAGCTCCTCGGGGAATTCATGACAATCGTGCTGGAAGAGGGCAACCCCGAGAAGACAACCCATATTAGAACTAACTTGGGGCCCTACCTGGAACATCTCATGGTCAACTTCTTGAGGAGGAACGTTGACGTCTTTGCTTAGAAAGCTTCCGACCTGCAAGGGATCGACCCAAATGTGATTGTGCACAGACTCAACACTGACTCTTCATACAAACTAGTCAGGCAGAAGACTAGGACATTCAACGCCGAAAGGACGTAGATCATAAAAGAAGAGGTTAGAAAACTCTTAGATGCTGGTAATATTGTAGAAATTTTGTACCCTTCTTGGCTTTGTAATGTTGTCTTAGTCCCAAAAAATGAGGGATAGTGGAGGATGTATAACAATTTCTCTGATTTAAATAAAGCATGCCCTAAAGATCCTTACCCCCTGCCTCGGATAGATTTACTAGTTGATTCAACTGCTAGTTGTGAATTGTTGAGCATGATGGATGTAGTTCAAGGCTATCATCAAATTTTCATGACACCCGAGGATAGGGATAAAATATTTTTTATGGTTCCTAATGGTGTTTATTGCTTTCTGGTCATGTCATTTAGTTTAAAGAATGCTGGGGCAACTTTTTAAAGATTAGTGAACTTTATGTTCAAAGATGAGATTGGAAAATTAATGGAGGTTTACGTCGACGACATGATAGTCAAGACGGTAAAAGCCAAAGACTACTTACTCGACCTCAGTCATACAATCAAAATATTGAGGGTGTTTGGATTAAAGCTGAACCCCAACAAGTATACTTTTGGAGCTCGAGGAGGAAAATTCTTGGGCTACATGGTCAGCCAGAGAGGTATTGAGGCAAATTCTCAAAACATTAAGGCAATCTTAGACATCAACCCGCCAAGAATGATTCGGGAAGTTCAGAGGTTGGTTGGGAGAATTATGGCAATGGGGAGATTTATTGTAAGGTTAGTAGACAAAAGCCTCCATTTCTTCAAAATTCTTAGGAATGCTAGAAAGACTAGTTTTCGGAGGACAGAACAGTGCGATCAGGCGCTGACTGAATTGAAACAGTATTTGACCACACCACCAATGTTGGCAAAATTCGAGCTTGGTGAAGTACTTCAGATATATTTGGCAGTCTCTGAGTTATCAATCAACTCTGTACTGATATCGACCCGAGATGGTAATCATCGACTTGTCTACTATTGCAACAAGTCCCTCCAAAGACCAGAGCAAAATTATTTAGTGATCGAGAAATTTGCATTGGCCCTAGTGACTGCTGCT
>JACGDI010005492.1:105139-132966 GCA_014898725.1 Jacaranda copaia | reverse complement strand
CAATACCTCGGGGGGAGGCCGCCATGTGGCGAGGGACCCATGTATCATCAGTAGTAGAGGCAATTATAATTGAATTCGTCGATCGCTTGGGCCATATGATGGAAGACGCGCCTCATAGTTGCCTCATTTTACAATTGTCAAAGGCACAAACTCTAAAATGAAAATAAATACTTAACTGCAATAAAAAATTTAAAGGAAAATCTGTGTTCATATGCATGAATATTGTGTAGAAATTGCAAATAGCAAGAAATGTTTTGCATGTATGACCCTTTCATGAACTGCTCGCATTTTTTGCGATGTTGTGGTACCCATGTCGTGATTAGAGTTCCACATATAGTTCCAACAGCTCTTTATAGTATCAAGTCAGTATGGCTTTTTAAAATAAATTACAATATTTTCATATATCTCCACACATGAAAGTGTGGATAAAAATTAGAATTAGACTCATTTTAAGGCAGAACTTCATCAAATTTTGGCTGACACGTAACCTCTGGGACCATGTCGTTCAATGATCGTAAGACTCTTCTTACATGACGATTCACATTCTCGAACAAATGTTGCAATCTTTCCATTGCTGTTTATTGTTGTTTTTGCTGTACGCAACAATCTGCATAAATATTGTAACCTCCCACGAGATGTCAAGAGATCTACTAGAACTTCAACGGTGGGCTCGGTCATGCGAATATTATTGTAAACCATTCCTATATAACCATTCATTACTTCGTCGACCTAATCAGCATCTTACATCCAAGATGTGTTGTGAGATATTGTTTTTCTGCAATTAGGTTAGGTACAATATCCTTTGTGATGAAGAATAATTCTTCATATCTTATGTCACTCCCTAGGGTGTTTGGACTCTATTCACTATCACTTTTCAAAGCAAAATGCGCTTGCCATGCTGTTTCAATAGAGGAACAAATAGTTGAATATATGTATTACTGTATATTATAGACGAGAACACGCATGCATGAGCATGCTTTTCTTCTGACCGCCCGTCGGGATATTTTTCATTTTTTTCCTGCTTTTCATTAGGAAACGACGTCATTTTGCTATTGTGATGCCTTATTCAGCTGCACTGCTTGCTCTGATGCTTGTTTAGTAGTTTGTCCTTTAGTGGAATGGTTAGAAGAAAACATGGATTTTCTGATTTTTCTTGACTCTTATTTTTTTTTTCTTTTTCTGTATTTCATTATAAAACGACGCCATTTGTTATTGTCGAGCTTTGTTGAGTTGTACAATTTGCTATGATACTTTTTCATTGATTTGTCTTTTGTGAAATGGTTAGAAGAAAATGTTTTAATCTTTTTTAAACGAAAAAGAAATCTCAGCAGAAAGGAAGATAAGAAATGTGCTGAAAAGCCTATCCTCCACTGAAAAACTTTATCCGTTCCTCCACCCACACCCCACCCTATCTTCATCCATTCATCAGCAGACCCTGTACGCTAGGTTCTGATGTTTTAGCTTTATGGTGTGATATCAAAGCTCAACCCTTTTCTTCAATCTCAATAGTCACTAATGGTGATTCTATCTGATTAGAAGAAGAGGAGACTAGAAGAAATTGTCACAATTGGAGTTTTCTTAGAAAGTGAGTTTGTTCAAAGCAAAGTGAACTGTTTAAGATTGATTTGCTGGTTTGTAAGCCATCCTAAGCCCTACAAGCCAGCACTACTTTCCAAACTTTCCCTAACTCAGCATATGCGCTGCCATTAAAACCTCCGCCAAGATGGGTCATGTCCGAATGAAATGATGAAGAAATCTTCCCAGGGAGTGATTAAGTGTCATTACTCAAATAGATGATGTTGGATTTCCATGCCAACAATTACATCTTTCTTTTCAAAAAAATAAAATACCATTGAAAGGAGAGGCGCGCGAGTGAAAGAGAATGGCAATACCAGCATTGGAGCAACTAGACGTCAGCGAAGTGCCTGCGTGGGGTTCTCGAAGTATGGATTGCTTCTAAAAATCGGAGTAGCTTGTGAAGGAACTTATGGGTAGTTTATTCTATATCTTTTCAACTCGTGTGGTAGTATATTCTTTTCCTCTGGAAGAGAATGAATTGGTACGAAACATTGTTTCTGGAACATGAGTGCTCTTTTCGTGTAATTTTGAAGATTGAAATATTTATACAGTTTGGCCTTTGAATTTGCATAAACTATCACTATACTAATTATGTGACATACTATGTCGATGGCAATGTTTCGTGTTCATATGAATTGACTGAGTGTTATTGGACAAATTGTTTGGTTTGTACAGAATATGGATGATATATTACTTAAATTTGAAAAATTAATGGAGTGTGTCACTTATAGATATCATTGCAACTCAAAAATAATTTTTGAGTTAAAAAGCAAAACAAATGATCAATTAGCTTAAGTTTATAAATTGAATTTCTTTATTATCTATGTTGTGAACTTTTGTACTTGCAGGCAAGTTTACATGACTAGAGAAATTTAAATGGGGGAAATTGTTGCTTTGAAGAAAATACGAATAAATAATGAAAGAAAAAGGGTGTCTTTTCTTGTACTTGAGATGGCACCTGATAATTTATTGTTTTTTCTTTCCAATTTAGATCGACTATGTGGAGTTTGAGAGACATATCTCATTAAACTTAAGACTCAGTAGGAGTACCTTTTTCGAAATATCAATATAAAGGAGTACCAGAGTCTCTTTAAATTTGTCAAGTCAATACATCACCTTGTCTTTTACTTTTACTTATTTTCTTGTTATAAGACCTAAGCGAGCTTCAAGTTTATGTATGAAGTGTATTCTGATAGAAGTGGTATGTTATTGCAGTGAGAAAGGTTTAAGGATGTTAGTCTAGAGGTTGGATTGGCTGTGTTCTGAATCTAGCATTGCTTTTGATAACTCCTTTGGTGGCAACTGTTGCACTATTTTTTGTCTTTAATTTCTGCGCAAGTGTTGAGCTTGTGTCTTCTGGTTCTTGTTGGATTTCTATTTTGCTATCTTGAGTATGATTTGGTTCGGTGCAGTGGGTTGTTTTGGGAGGCTGATCAGGTCTGTAACCTAGGGATGGTACATAATTTTAATCTTTAGCACAGAATCTTAATAAAATTTTTTGGTTTAGTTGAATTGATTTTTTAGATGCTGGTTGTTGCTATAATTCTGCTTCGGGCTTAGGTTTTTTGCTCAAAATTACTTATTTATTTTGGTTTAAATGCTGCACATGATTGATTTTTATTGTTGAAGATGTGTTGGTTCTATAGGAACTATGGTTTTTTGGGTTCATCTTTGCATGCTGCATTCTTTGCCTTGCTATCACTCTTGCAAAGATTATTTTTGGGACTACTTACCACTACATTTAAACTCTACTGCTGCTGTTGGTTTAGAAATTTTGAACGAGTTTTTGAAAGCTGGAACTCATTGGTTTACTTTTGTGAGGACTTAAAATTTTGAAAGCTGCACAAGACCTATTTCTCAAGGTTTTTTGCTGCTGAAAATCCAGTCTAGTTTCAATTCCTTTTTTTTGAATCTAAGTGCTGAAAATTAGTGGTTTCTGTTGCTGGAAATTTGTTGGAATGAGAAGTCAATATCTGCAATAAAGGAACATAATTAATTGCTGAAATTGTTCACGTGAGTGCATTGCTTTAGCCACAGGGTCTAAGAAGGTAATTTCATGTAATAGAAAGACTCAAAAAATCACGCATTGCTAAATCATGAACTACATAGTCACGAGAGCTGCATTGTCAGTCATTATTATTATTCAAGTTTGTTTCAGTACATTTAGGTGGTGATTGGTATGCATGAATGAAATTAGATTGGAATGGAATGATTTTAGGAATGAAATGAAGTTGGGAAAAGAATGATATTAGTATAATTTGTCCTATGATTGATATATACAAGGAATGCAAAAGGAATGGAATCGTCATTCATTCTTGATTCCATTTTAATGATTGGTAAATAGAAATGAGTAGTAGGAATGGAATGAATTTTTTAAATGATCAAATTATTCTTTTGTAAAAAATTATTAAAACAAAAGTATTTATCAGTAAAATATTTTTTATATATTACAATAGACTGTTTTTTTTAGTAAGTCTATAATTATACAGTTTTAATATCACTTTTAATGTTATTCGAATTATATCAGTAAATATATGCATTTTATATGTGAACAACAAGTTATATATGTATATGTTTACACACACAAAAAAAGTATAAACACAATTCTTTTAAAATTATTATTTTTAAAATTATAATTTAGCAAGCTCTTTTGAATTTTCTAATAAATATAATTAAAAAATTATAAAAAACATTATAACTAAAGTGCTTAACTTTTTTGTGATAAAGTTAGAATGATTTATTGTACTTTTTTATAAGTTTAATTTGAAAAGTTATTGATAGAATGGACAACTCTTCATTTATTAGTTTTGTATGTATTATTTAATCATTCAAAGATATGTGGATATAAATAATATTTTAAACTGTATATATTTCATTGGCATGGATAAAGTCAATGATTCTTCTACTTTTTATACTATAAAAATTGAGATGCATATAATTATTCTTATTTTTATTATTTATTATTTTTATTTTTACAATAATTTATAATAATATAATAATTTTTATAGTATTACTAAAAATATATGAATAAAATATATAATTAAATAAAAACACATAGCGGTCAAATAAGTTGGAATATAATATCAAATATTTACAAAGTGAAATTTCTTTTCTTAATTGTTAAATTTTAGAGTGTAATTTTTTGTGTGTATATATATATATATATTATGTTCATTTTCGATGAATTGAGAATAGTTAAATCCATAGAGGTGGTAGGGAATGGTTAAACCCATCAATGGGGATTCTGATGGGAATAGGCATTCTTATTTTTAAAGTATATCAATCATAGACTTGGGAATAAACTTAGGAATGCTCATTCCATTCCCACCCCATTTCTGTGTACCAATTATATCGTTAGTGTTTCTGTTGCTGGAGTATTATATATTGGAAGACTTATCATTCATTTTATAATCATTGTGCTGAACATTATTTGAAATAGTTTGCTTATTTAATAATGGAAAAACGAAAATGCACTTGGAGGCTGGTTTCCAATTTCAAGAAATTATTATTCTCAGTTTGCTCTTTGATTCTTTCTAAACACCTAGAGATGGGCATTTTGGAGACACTATATGATGTTTACAGAGCTTACAATCTCCATACCACCCCCTTGGAGCTCCCAGACAATGACCATACTTTCTTTTATTATTTGAATAGAAGTCAACACTTGTGGCCACCTTTTGTATTAGCCCACAACACTCCTCCACTTTGTCCATTTTTATTCCAAGAATGCCCACAAGTTGACCTTGATATTCCCTCATTAGGTTGCTAATGACATACAGCATTGTGGTGGTAGCCAATGTAGAAGATAAATAGCACATGAATCTGACTTGCAGGTATGCTTCTTACTCTTTTGTTTTATTTTCTAAGGTCTCCATGCTAATATGACATAAAACTCAAGTACTTGAGTGTTGACTTCTTGAATTTGGGAAGATGGGTGATGTTTATTACTTTTTAGCTTTTTTCATATATGTTTTTGTAGAATGTGTAGTCATTTGCTAGGACAGTTTCAAGATAATTTATTTTGGGCAAGTTGGTCAAAGAGAGGTATTTTTTTAGCTTATTTGTTTGTTTGATTTTGAACCTTTTATCTGCAATAATAAGTTTTTATTGAAGTTAATTGTGGTTTATTTAAATGTAAGATTGTTGAAATAATTTTGAGCATATGGCTTAATAATAATTATTCTGGAGTGTGATTTTGAGTTAAGGAGTGGAGTTTTGGTTAATGATCGGTGCTTGGAGCTAACTCTGATGTTGCCTTTTGTGGTTGACTAAGTGTCAATTGGGTCTATAGGATGTTGAAGGTTTGTGTCCACGTTTATTATTCTAGCAGGTAATTGGTTATATATATTAAATTTGAGAGACTACAGATAATCCATCGCAATGGTCCTGCACATTTTGTATTTTTTTTTTCCCACTCAATATCTAAATTTAAGATGAGAAAGTGTTAACCCCCGATGATTTATATTATTTGATCATGAGAAAATTATACCCTCCGTGCTCTATGTCTTTCCATATTATCTATCGAAATCTATTTACACGCTAGAATTTACCTTTCATAATTAAAATATCTTGTGTAGATTTTGGCCTGATTCACAACTCTCTAACCTTGGAAAGAAATCACACCATGTTGTTATTATTGGTATAGCTGCAATTCATGGAATTAACACATGTTTACTTAAATTATCTTGTTTCCTTATTTGATTCCAATTGGATACTGACCTAAATAAAGAACTTATGGCTGTTGGACATAAGAATATAAATGTAAGAACTAGTATTATGAAGTGTGAATCACTAAGTCACGAAAGAACTTTGTAAGTATGTTGAGGAGTTGTGTGATACTCTCATACACGTTTTGTGCTTAAGTGTTGCTAATTCCTTGCTCTATGTGTGTTTTCTAGAGACCTTGTGGTGAAGAAAGTTAAGGTGCAACTTGCCTTCGACAAACCTTGGAGAGATGAGGATAAGGTAGTTTGTGTCTCAAAGTACTTGGTGGTGAAGAGAGATGAGAGTCATACTTACTTTTGAGGGACCTCGTAAAAAGAACAAATTGGCGTTTGGTTAGTCTAAGGACCTTTAGGTGAAGAAACCAGTAGGCGGGTACCATTTGGAATCTTTTGCAGTGTTTTTGGTTCTAGTATAGAAAAAGAAACTAAAGATTGTTGTACAGAGTGGCAGCAACTCATGCATCAATCCACAAAGATTGTACAAGTGAATCTAACAGAAGTTTTCTGGAGCCCATTTGCAAACAATTGGATTCACAATGCTTTGGAATCTACCTTAGGATTCTAATTTGACTCTTTGCGAAGAGCTGGTTTTTCATCCTATTAGGTGTTTCTAATCCTATACTTTTTTTACTGTCAAATTACTATTATTTGTAAAACACTCTTATTTATTAATTAATTCAACAAGTTCAAAATCCTAAATAAAAGCTTAGGTAGAGGATGTAGGCTTGCCAAACCTTTATAAAAACCATTGTTAATTTACTTTTCTCTTTACTGCTTTATTTATCACTAGTCTAACTAGTATTTACAAATTCCAATCAGTAATTAAAACTATTTTTTTGCAAGAGACATAAACAGTTTTGAAAGGCTAAAAAGTATTTTTAGTGACAACTTCCACTGCATTAAAATTCCTTTAGCCTAATTCACCCCCCTCTTAGGCTTATAATCACTCACAATTGGTATCAGAGTATTGGTTCTTTATACTATGGTGTAACTACCAGAGTAAAAGATTATATAGCCACAATCACTTTTGATGTCTTTGTAGAGGGGCAACAGCACAACCAACCTCTACTGTTTGATGGTTCCAACTATGCTATGTGGAAAAATCGGATGCAAGAATATATAATTGCTCTAAATTTTGATTTATGGGATGCAGTTAGTGAAAGGCAGACGGTTCCAACAAAATTAGTTAACGAATAGACGGTTCCAAAAGAGCAACATGAATTTACCAATGATAATAAAAAGGCTATTTCAATGAATGTGAAGGCCAAAAACATTTTGTCATGCACTCTCACCAAAGAGGAATACAACCAAGTTAGTACATGTGCTACAACAAAGCAAATGTGGGAAATGTTGAAAGTAACCTATAAAGGTACTAGTCAGGCTTGATAAGAGAGGATTGCTCTTCTCATTCACAAGTATGAAATGTTCCAAATGAAACCTGATGAAACCATAAGTCAAATGTATGCTCATTTCATGGAAATTATAAATTTTATGTTCGCACTGGGTACAACTATAAATGAGGATGAGAAAGTGTGGAAGATTCTTAGATTGGCCAAATTGCACAACACCACCTTGTGATATTCGAAATTGGTTTATAATCCTTTATAAAATGGAAATTGGCTCATATATCCCTTGTGTTTAATTGAATGTGACTCACTTGACCCAACTGCTTCCCTCTTCTTCTTTGATGTTCGTTGAGTACTAAAAGACATAATTATGTACCCTTCAGTAAAATTATTTTTTTATACACTTCAAATTAAATAATATTGAATACTTAAAAAATGGATATATATATATATATACATATAATATTTCTATTTATACTTATATATACACACTATGTATACTTATATAAGTTTATGCGTAATAATTTTAAAAAGTATATATAATATAGTTTTTACACTTATATAATATATGTACATATATAAATTTATCTATAAAGATATTACATATTATCTATTTATACATATCATATATATCCATATATAATTTTTCATTAATTCTTTTAAAATTAAACAATATATAATATTTATAAAAATATAATTTATTTGTTATTTATATTTACATATAAAATATATGTACATATATAAATATAAACATATTTTTTTCACCAAAATATTTTTTTTTATTTATACATAATATATATGTATATATAAATTTTCTATTATACTAATATATAATATGTATACATATATAAGTTCATGCATAATAATTTTAAAAAAGTATATATAATATAGGTTTTACACCTAAATGTACATTTATGAATTTATCTATAAAGATATTATATATTATTTATTTATACATATCATATACATCCATGTGTATATAAATTTTCTTAATTCTTTCAAAATTAAAAAATATATAATATATTTTTTATTTATAGTTACATATAAAATATATGTACATTTATCAATGTAAATATATATTTCTTCACCAAAAAAACATGTATTTTTTTATTTATGCATAATATATATATGTGTGTGTGTGTGTACATCTATAAATACAAACATATATTTTTTCACCAAAAAAAGGCATATATTTTTTTATTTATACATAATATATATCAATATTTTTTATTTCAAATTAAATAATATTTATTATCTATAAAAATATATAATATATATTTTATTTATACTTATATTCATACTTATATTCATATAATATACATATATATAAATTTATAATAGCATATATATGCATATATACAAAATCATATATACCATATATATAATATAATACCCTAGCCCCTACCCCCATCCCTCACCCCTATTCCCTAAACATCACAGGCTGGCGGTCAGTAGGTTGGGACGGGATGATTTTGGTGGGTGGGAATATGCATTATATTATATATATGTATTAGATTATATATTAGTATATATAGCTTTTAATATTTTTTTTAATTTTGACAATTGATTTCTTAAAAAAAATCTAATGACTGATAAATAAGGGCATGATTATCTTTTCATGCATAAAAATGAATGCCCAATCACACACACATGCACATGAGTTACACCAACATTCCTAGGGTACTCATTGCATGATTTTAAAAAACATAAGGAAGTTTTTGGTGTACTTTTTTCATAGGGAGTTATGAACCAATTTCAAATACCACAGGGGGCACTGTGCAATCTGGTCATTTTAGATCACTTCCAAAGGAATGGATGCCAAAACTTACTTCTACTTAACAAACTCGTGGTCTTAGCAAGATGACCATGGGTGAATGGATTGGATCTCTCACATCCCACGAGATGATGCTGTTAAATAAAAATGAAGGTTCGAAAACAAAAATCAAAAAGAATATTGCTTTTAATACCTATCATGATTTCGACTCAAAACTTCAAGATCTTGATGAGGTCCAAGTTGAGGATGAAATCATATTGATTTCTAGAAGATTAAAGCAACTAACGAACCTCAAAAGAAAATTCCAAAACAACACATCAAAACAAAAAAGAACCAGTCCGGAGACTCCAAATACCGTGCCATCTTGCTACTATGAATGTAATGAAATCGAACATAGAAAATCAAATTGTCTTAAATTGAGGAAAAATGCAAGACAAGCCAAAGCTAAGGCAATGGCAACAACGTAGGATGAATCTGATGGTGAATAATTCGAAAATGAAGAAAATTACTTCATGATATATCAAGTAAGTACTTTTTCATGTTCTGATTATGATTCTAGTGATGAAATTGACATTGATGAGGATGTGCAAAAATTCCTCAAGCTTTATGAAATTCATGTCAAAATGCTTGAAAAATAAAACTTTGCAAGAAAAAGTGGATTATTTGCAAGAAGAACTGGACAGGCTTGTGAAGATAAATTTAAAATTCAAATGGCTAAAAATAGCATGACCTTTGATGCTAAATGCAAAAAGAAAATGAATGATTGGCTCACTAAAGAGAATAATTCTTAGAAGAAGCAAATTAAAAATATGAGTCATGAAATCAAAGAAAAAATGATTGTTGAAGAATTCTTGCATGTTGAGGATGATTTAGGTGAATGTTCCACAAGTGTTAAACATACACATATGCATGTTCCACCTAGATAAAATGTTGAAAAGAGTCGAAAATTTAGAAACCGCATAAATAAAAAATATACCAAACTGGTTTCAATAACTTCAGAATACATTTCAAACAAGCTCGAAAAACCTGCTTTATTTGTGGTAGATCCAGTCATGTCAATTTTAGATATTTGATTGAGAAACTCATTGGTACCAAGTTTGTTTGGGTAAAAAAATTATCTGACACTAACCCACGAAGGACCTATCATAGTTTGGGGACCTAAAACGAACTAATTTCTTGCAAGTTCATGTCAAGGAACATTCTCTAAAAAACAAGTGGTACTTGGACAGTGGATGTTCCAGGCATATGACGAGGGATGCATCTATGTTCCTTAAGCTTAACAATTGTTCTACGGGAAATGTTCTTTATGTAGACAACATAAAAGGATACATAATAGGCAAAGGCACCATTGGTAAGCAGGCTGATATTTCTACTGATAATGTATGGCTAGTTGATAGCTTTAAGAGTAACTGGCTTAGTATCAGTCAACTATGTGATGAAGGTTATGAGGTTAAATTCCAACCTTTTCACTACGTTATTAAGTAAAATGAGAAACTGGATTTTATTACTACTAGGGATGAAAATATTTATTGTATAACCCTTGATAATTTAACCTATCAAAATGTGGAGTTTTTAGCTGGTTTAGATGAAAAATGTTGGAAATAGCATATGAGGATGGGATATGTAAACATGGAACTTATATCTCATCTTACAAGGAAATATCTTGTCAAAGGGATAACGTCTACACATTGACCTATTCAGACCTATGAAAACAATTTCCCTTGGAGGTAAAAGATATATGTTTGCTGTAGTAGATGATTATACTCATTTTATGTGAGTTCTATTCCTTGCTCCTAAAAATGATGTTCTAAATGCTTTTATTCCACTCACTAAAAGGCTTCAAAATAAAAGGAGTTATTTCATTAAGAAAATTTGAATTGACCATGGAACTGAGTTTGATGAAACAAACTTTACTTTATTTTGTGAAGAACATGGTTACATTCATGATTTTTCAACTCAAAAAACTCCCCAACAAAATGGGGTAGTTGAAAGGAAAAACTTGATTTTGCAAGCATGCTTAGTAAATATGATCTTTCAAAATCCTTTTAAGGTGAAGCCATGAATATGGCTTGTTATGTGTCAAATCATGTTTTCGTAAGACCACTTTTGAGAAAAATCCCATATAAATTGTGGCATGGTAAAGTTCTAAATATTTCCTACTTTTTTGTATCTTTGGTTGCAATATTACATTCTTAATTATAGAGATTACTTGACAAAGTTTGATTCCAAAGTTGATAAGGCTACCTTTGTTAGCTACTCAATGTATAGTAAAGCCTATCAAGTTTTTAATAAAAGGAAAAGAACAGATCATGAATCCACGCATGTTACGTTTCATGAAACTAACCTATCTTGTGCTAAGGAAACCTTGAGCAAAGGAGTTGCAAGATTCCAAAGACCAGTCAAGATTTCGGACCCCTAAGCCATCAACATCAAATCAAGAGGAACTATAATCATTTGAAGAAGTAAATCCCATTGATGAACCTCATTCTAGTGAATAAGTAAAAGGGGCTGAATAAAGAACTAGAAAGTTTAAACATGCTTTCAATCATCCTACCGAGAAAATCATTGGAGATCCTCAATCTAGAATAACTATCAGATCTAAAGCTAAACAAGTTCCACCAGATGAATCCAAAGTATACTCTCATCTCAATGATTAAACCTAAAGATTTCAAAGAGACACTAAAAGATTCATTCTAGATTAAAGCAATAAAGGAAGAACCAGCTCAGTTTGAAAAGAATAAGGTTTGAAATGTAATAGAACAACCATAAGATCATCTAGTCATAGGTACCAAGTGGATGTTCAAAAATAAACTAGATGAAACTGGTAGAGTTACCAGGAACAAAGCCAAACTAGTAGCACAAGGCTATTGTCAGCAAAAGGGCATTAACTATGATGAAATATTTGCTCTGGTTGCAAGGTTAGAATCTTTAGAATGCCTCTTACATTTGTATCTCATAAAAAGTTTATGCTTTATCAAATGGACATAAAAAATGCTTTTCTAAATGGATTCACAAAAAAAGAAGTTAATGTTGAGCAATCTCCCGATTTCAAAAATAAAAATTTCCTCATCATGTTTTTAAATTAACAAAATAGACTAAAACAAGCTCCTAGGGTTTGGTATGATCGATTGAGTAATTTTTTTTATAAACAATGGTTTTTCTATTTGAATCATAGATACCACTTCATTCACCAAGCACCAAGAAAATGGTTTTCTTATTGTTCAAATCTATATTGATGACATTATTTTTGGTGCTATCAATGATCTACTTTGTCGAGAGTTTGCCGAGAAAATGAAATAGGAATTTGAAATGAGTTTAATAGGAGAGCTCAATTTTTGCTTGGGACTTCAAGTAAAGCAAACTTAGAAAGGGACGTTTATCTCGCAAGAAAAGTATACAATGGAGCTTCTAATAAAGTTTAGAATGAGTGAATGCAACCCTGTAACCACTCGTATGAGTCCAAATACTAGACTGGAACCTGATGAGGATGGTAAGAATGTAGACAAGAAAGTTTACAAAGGTATAATTAGTAGTTTACTCTATTTAATTGCAAGTTGTCCAAATGTTATGTTTTCAACATGCTTATGTGCTAGATTCCAGTCCGATCCAAAGGAATCCTATTTAAATGCTGTGAAAAGAATATTGATATATATATTAAGAGAACATTTAAGCTTATGTTATTCATATTCTAAATCTTTTAATTTCATAAGATATTTTGATATGGAGAATGCTACAAGATAGACAAGAAAAGTACCAATGGTGGTTGCTAACTGTTGGAAAATTTCTTGATTTCATGGTGCAGTAAAAAGCAAAGTGTAGTTGTATTATCCACAATTGAGGTAAAATACATGGCCTTAGGTAATTGCTTCACCCAGGTTTTATGGATAAAGCGAATTTTGCATGATTTTGGTATTAATGTGCCTTGCCTACCCATTTTATGTAATAGTTCCAATGCTATTAGCACTTCTAAAAATTCAGTTCTACATTCACGCACAAAACATATTGAAACCAAGCATCATTTTTTGTGTGATCATTTGAATAAAGCTAATATATCAATTGATTTTATTTCTATCGAAAACCAGCTTGTGGATATTTTTCACAAAGCTTTAAAAGAAAAGAAATTTGTGTGCATTAGAGAAAAGTTAGGAATTAAATCAAAATTTGATTTTGCAAGGATTCATTAGTTTGTTTAAATTTGGCAGTTAATCCTTCTTGAAAACTGCATGATAATGTGCTCAATTTTTCATTTTCCATTAACATCCTTATTTGCCAAATTTTCAGCTATTATGATTAATAATGGAATGGGTTTCCAAAATTACAATTTTCAAAGCTTTCTTTATTTCTAAACCAATTTATCATTTTCCTTCACGCGTTAAAATTCTTCACTCGCGTTTCCTTCTTCCTCCCAAACTTCTGCAATAGAAATAATTTTCTTCTCATCTTTAACCTTCAATTTTCTTAAAAAATGCTAAAGAGAGGAAACTCCCAGTTAGCTAGACCTTCTCTTCTAAGAAAAAGAAACTTCCTCCTTTCTCCTTTGAACTCGCTCATCTCAAAGTATCCAAAGCCCCTCTTCTACTCAAATGGTACAATGACTCAAGCTCTAATGATGAAAAATCATCTTCCCTTGATAAACATGAGTTCTAGGGGTCTGAGGAACCTGGTATTAAGGGCACCTACATGGTTTCTCTTGAAAAACCAAATGGTTCAAATGAGGGATTGTCAAGCCCTAAATCTTCTATTCCAGTCAATCCTAAAGAAATTACCGACTGGAATTTCAGTAAGGTACGCAAGGTCCCTTATTTTCTCAAATCCATTCTATTGAAGCTAAAAGTTGTTTTCATCAAAAAATTTCTAGCCAAAATTTGAAAAGGGGTAAAGCGGTTAACTTTGATTCATCGCCAAAATCTCTTGTCATTGATCTTGTATGCAATCTGAAATGGGATAGTTTTATAAAAATAGATTAAAGATCTTATCCATATTTGGTGAAAGTATTTTACTCAAACTTTACCTTTGTTGAATCTGAAAATGACATTTCTATTGAATCTTATGTGTTTGGGAAAAGGATTGTGCTGTCTTCATCAAAATCGAACTATATACTTGATCTTCTTAATGATGGTACTAAGTTTTTTAATTTTGGAAACTTGTTTGAAGCTAACATATCCTATGATAAAATCACCAAAATAATTTGGGGTGGTAAGCAATTTGCTTTATATGGTGGGAGTACTTTAAACAAATTGAAGATTGAACATATTCTGTTTCATAAAATGTTAGTTGTACTATTTTCTCCTCACCAATATCTAGTGGTGGTCACTCTACTAATTTAAATTCCATGAGTCTTTATGTGATGGCTAAGGTTGTTAGGCAGGAACCAATTAATATTGGCTTCATTATTTTGAAATAAATGATCTATTCCTTTTCCCATTAAGCCAAAAATCTTTCCTACTCCATGAACTTTACTCATATAGCATGATCATAAAATCTTAGACCTAGCCAGTCTTAGAAAGATGAAAATCTAGTATACTATGGAAAATAGATAGTTTAGAGGTGTTGGTAGAACCCTTAGCAGTATCAAGCTTCGACCCTAAAAGACCAAAATTCCAATATCCATTAGCTCAAAATCTAAACAATCCAATCCTATTTGCCCTACTCCCATTAAAACTCCAAGAAGGGTTCAAGGGAAGAAGTTAAGATAGATGATCTTAGTAAGGCTGTGGAAACTCCTGTAGTTCGCCTAGAAACTCTTGTTGATTCTGTGGATTACAAGCTTGAACATCTTCTCTGTAAATCCAACTACACACATACTAGTGTGATTCGAGAATGAGAAAGTTAGATCTTATCTGAATGTTTCTTAAGTCCTTTTTGATGATGAAGGGGGAGAATGGTGACAATTTTGGAATCTAAAACTTTGAAACTCATTTTCATTTGTTGCTAGAACTGTTATTTTATTTGCTAGAACTTATTCTTATTTTTATTTGTTTCTGGCTTGTAAACTTTTATTCTGGATGATCAACTTTTGATGACTAGGGCTGTTAAATAAAAGGTATGAATGATGACAATTATCTAGTATATGTTGGTATTTGCTGTTTCTCTGGTTTCTTGAGTACATAAATAGGGGGAGCACAAAATCGCTCTTAAGTGGGGGGTGTACAAACTAGCAGAACTAGGCACATAGACCGAGGGAGTTCAAGTGAAATCTATCCTTTCTATTTAAATTCTATCATTATCAACAAGGGGGGAGATTGTTAGCCCCTTAACGATTTACATTATTTTGATCATGATAAAATTATACTCTCTTGAAATTATGTGCTCTATATCTTTCCATATTATCTATTGAAATCTATTTACACATTAGAACTTACCTTTCATAATTAAAAGATCTCATGAAAATTTTGGCTCGATTCATAACTCTCTAAACTGGGAAAGAAATCATATCATGTTGTTATTATTGGTATATCAGCTATTCATGAAATTAATGCATGCTTACTTAATTATCTTATTTTATTATTTGATTCCAATAGATACTTACCTATATAAAGAACTTATGGCCATTAGACATAAGAATATAAATGTAAGAACATGCAGCATTATGATGTGTGAATCACTAAGTCAGAAAAGAACTTTGTTAAGTGTCTTAAGGAGTTGTGTGATACTCTTATACACGTTTTGTGCTTAAATGTTGCTAGTTTCTTGATCTACATGTGTTTTCAAAGGACTTTGTGGTGAAGACGGTTAAGTGTTACTTGCCTTCGACAGAGTTTGGGAAGATAAGAATAAAGCGATTTGTGTCTCAAAAGACCTAATAGTGAAGAGGGATGGGAGTCGTACTTGCTCTCGAGGGACATTGTGAAGACAACAAATTGATGCTTGGTTACTTGAAGGACCTCTAGGTAAAGAAACCATGAGGTTGGTACTATTTGAAATCTTTTGTAGTGTTCTTGGTTACTATTTGGAAGAAGAGACTAGAGCTTATTGTACAAAATAGCAACAACTTATGCATCAATCCGCAGAGGTTGTACAAGTGAATCTAGCAAAAGTTCCCCTAAGCTTGTTCGCAAGTAGCTGGTTTCATAGTACTCTAGAATCTACCTTATCTCGTTTGGGATTTCATTTTAGCTCTTCGCGAAGAGCTTGTTTTTCACCCTACTGGGGTGTTGTTAATCCTATATTTTTCTAACCGTCAAATTACTATTTGTTACAAAACTATTACTAATTAATTAATTTGATAGGTTCAAAATTCTAAGTGAAAACATAGATAGAGGATGTAGGCTTGCTAAACCTCTATTTACTTTTGTTTTTATTATTTTACCTATTACTGGTCTAACTGGTATCTTAATTGGTACTTACTAGTTCTAGTCAGTAACCAAAACTGTTTTTTCACAAAAGACTTAAACAGTTTTGAAAGTCTAAAAATTTTTTTGAGTGATAAACTTTCATTGCATTGAAATCTCTTTAGCCTAATCACCCCCCTCTTATGCATGTAATCACTCACATGGAGGATTAAACTTGATTAACTTATGACAGACCTAAGACTATCTATTTTAGATCTTCAACTGTTAGGAAATAATAAGTGTGTCTATACTTGTGTACAGAAATTAGAAACTTAAGAATTTAAATTTAGTTTAATATATAAAAAGGCATATAACATATATATTCTAGATGTGCAAAGCTAAAAAATTTAATACTTAGACTGCATTTGCATATAACAATACCAAATAAAATAAAAGAGTAAGAAATTCTACTAGAATGTGTTAAATGCAATAATAGAAAATTTTGAGCCGAGGTCTATTGCTCCAATAGTATTTTTAAGACTTTATTTATCCCTCTATGATACCGAAGGTCATTGACCAACAGTCTTCTAAGATATAACGACTGTTCCTGAGCAAAGGCAGCACTCCAATTGACTAAAACCAAATTGACTAAAAACTTTTTTATGAAATGGATAGTGACGTGAAAGTGCTTAGTGTAGTGCTCAAACAAATGCTAGTATGCTTTTTCTTCTCTTCTCTTTGGTTGGGTTCTAGGCATTCTTATATATAGTTATGCAATGCAATTTTATTGATGAGACATAATTCTTTGTTATAATGATATTTTTTTCTTTTAAGGACACAACTATAAGATAAAATTCCATAAATTACTCTTTCAATGAAGAGTCATAACTCCACTAAAGAGTTAGGAGCTCAAATCATAGCTCTAACTTTTGAGTTAACTTTTCTATCATGGCGTGCCCAAAGGGGTATATTAAAAATAAAATTTGATTATTTTATTTAAGCATCCGTACCTTTTTTGCAATGTGGATAGACTCGTCCTACCCACTAAAATGTCCTTAAATTATTTTTCAATTTAAACTCAATTTTTTTATTCAATTATTTAATTTTGGCATATAAATTTGCCAAATTTTACAATCCCCCACATGAATAAGAAAATTATCTCACCAACTATGCATATGAATGCAAACACACACGAAAGAGTTTCAAGTTGAGCAATATTGCATTAGAAGAGGTAGCTTTTGGCTTTAAACCTTCCATAGTGAGAATTATTTGATGCATTTGCTAACCAGTGAAACGGCAATATCTTAAATTATTCGGCTTTTTATGTACACCAAGATAATTGAACTTCATACAATACCGCTCAATAGCCAATTTAAGTTCTCATTGTTGTGTTCATTTCAACCTTGCACAGCTTTGGGATTCATGAATACTCTTTGAGAATTCAACCTTAAAATTCTCATAGGACCAGCCCAATCCCTACTCACATAGGTAGCTTATTATTAAGAGGTTCTTGTTGCACCCCCACTTGAAAGTTCAAGATATAAAAGTCATTAAAAGTAATGCTTAACTTCATACGTTTGCATGTGGCATTGTTTGCTAATCATAAAATGGGAATAAGGCTTTAGCCCCCTACAGTACTTGCATGTCGAGCTATGACAACTTGTTTTTCCCTTTGAACCTATTTCTTAGGATCTCCAATCACATAGCTAGAGTTCCCATTATTATGTCTTAGTTATTTTATGGCTTTAAGTCCCATTCTCCTTAACGATTTGTCAACTTGTTCTCTATTTAAGCCCTTTGTTAGCAAATCTACAATATTATCTTTTAACCTCTCATAGTTAATAGAGAAATTCCATTAAAGAGCAATTGTCTAATGGTAATATGTCTACGATGTATATGTCTAGACTTGTTATTATATAAACTACTTTGTGCCCTTCCAATCGCAATGAATGCAAATTGCTTGCACAAGTTTAGACTAATTAGGTATATCTTCCAAGAAATGGCATGGCCATTCTGCTTCCTCACTTGCCTTGTCCAATGCTATGAACTCAGATTCCATAGTTGACCTTGCTATGCATGTTTGTTTTGAGGATTTCCATGAAATGGCCTTTCTTCCTAATGTAAACACATGTCACTTGTGAACTTGGTCTAATTGGAGTCTGATATCCAATTTGTGTCATTGTATCCTTCTATTACAGCTAGATATCTTGTATAATGCAATCTATAACTTAAGTTATATTTTAAATACTTTAAAGACTCTAATTAAGGCGATCTAATGCTCTTGACAGGGCTTGTTGGTATATCTACTCAACTTACCAACAACATATGCTATATCGGGTCTTGTGCAATTCATGATGTACATAAGGTTCCCAATTATGTGCGTATATTTCAATTGAGCCTTTGCTTCACCTTTATTTTTGGTAAGCCATTAAGTCACATCTATGAGAGTTTTTACGTGGTTATTTCCTTTACTCAAAAAATTTTTGTAATACTTTCTCAATATACTGAGATTGTGTTAGCACTAGCCCATGAGATGTCTTATTAATTTTTGCTCCAGGGATCACATCTACTACTTCTATATCTTTTATATCAAAATTGCTACTCAACAACTTTTTTGTCTCTTTGATTATGTCATTGTTGCTTTCCATAATTAGCATATCATCTACATATAGACACATAATGACATACTTAGAAGTAGTCCCATTAACATACACACATTTATTACACTCATTGATCCTAAATTTGCAAGCATGACTTGATCAAATTTTACTTGCAATTGTTTAGATGTTTGTTTTAAGCCATATAATGACTTCATTAACTTACACACCTTTTTCTCTTGTCTTGGAGCAACAATTGTTCCATATAGATTTTCTCATCTAAATCATCATTTAAAAAAGCTATTTTAACGTCCTTTTGATGAATCTCAAGATTATTGATAGATGTAAATGCAATCAAAACCTAGTCATTGGCGAGTAAATGGTAAAGTAGTTAAGACCTTTTTGTCTATATCTTTTGACTATTAATCTTACCTCATATTTTTCTATTGTACCATTTTCTCTTATCTTTCTCTTGAAAATCCATTTACACCCTAAGGGTTTATTTTCTAGGGGGGAGACCTACTAATTCCCACATGTGGTTTTGCATGATGGACTCAATTTTGTTATTTACTGCCTTTCTCTATAATGGAGTGTTTGGCATTGTCATAGCTTCAGTGAAAGTTTGTAGCTTAGTTAAGAAATCGAGTTCAAAACACTTAGCTATTCTAGCCCTCTTGCTACGTCGAAGTTCATTTTTCTCTTTATCTAATTTTTGAATTTCTCAAGGTCTTTTAATTGAGATTTGTCTTTCTTCCTTTTTCCAAGAAAACACATCCTCAAGGAAACTTACATTCCTTAACTTGATATTGGTATTAACATGAATATCATCTATATCAGATTTATGTATAAAGAATCTATACACTGCACTATGTTGTGCATATCTAATAAAGATTCCGTCAACTGTTTTAGGTCCTATCCTGACCATTTTAGGAGGTGGAACTCCTACCTTAGCTAGACATGGATGACCTTTCCGACCTTCATAAGGTGTCTTTTCTAGTTTCTTATGAGGTAACTTATTAAATATCTAGCTTGCAGTTAACATTGCCTTTGCCCACATGTTTTTGACGTGTCGCTGCATTTATTAACAAACTATTCATCATTTCTTTCAACGTTCTATTTTTACACTTTGCAATGCTATTTGATTGAAGTACATATGGAGTTGTCACTTCATAGATTATTTGTTATTTTGCACAAAACTCTTCAAACAGGTGAACAGATTCTCCTCCTCTATCACTTTGAAGAGTTTTTATTTTCCTCCCAAGTTGATTCTAAACCTTACTTTTATATTGTTTAAATACTTCCAAAACCTCATATTTACTTGAAAGTAAATAAACATAGTAATACCTAGAGCAATCATCAATAAAAGTTAAAAAATATTGATTTCCACCTATAGATTGCACCTTTTTTAAATCACATATATCAGTGTGAATTAGATCTAATGGTTCAATGCTTCTCTCAATTGACTTAAAAGAAAATTTTGTCATTTTTGCCTCAATGCAAATTTCACATCTTGATTTTAAATCAAGATTTAATTTGGGTAGTAGGCCAATATTTACAAATTTAGAGATTGACTTGTAATTAACGTGTTCTAATCTATGATGCCATAAATTAGACAATTCAAGCAAGTAGGAAGAGTTTATTTTATTATTAGAATCAACATTTGGTCCATTTATTGGTATAATGGTTATCACATTCATCTTCAAAAGACCATCGCACAAATAACCTTTACTGAGAAGTATTCCATTTTTAGTAAGATACGAACTTGTTAGACTCAAAGACCATTTTAAATCCATTCCTACTTAACAATGACCTTGACACTAAATTCCTTCTAATCTCCGGCATGTTAATCACATTGTTGGGAGTCAACTCTTTTTCAGAAATCATTTTCAATATTACTTTGTGAACTCCGTGTACCTTGGAGCTTAAGGAATTTCCAATAAACAAGTTTTCATCCTCAGCCTCTTTATAGGTTGTAAACATACTTCTATCGGCACACATATGTCAAGTGGCCCCCCTATCCACCCACCATTGATTGGGATTTTATGCTAAGTTTACCTTTGAAACAATTGCAAACAAATTTATGTCTCCTACTGCATTGGGTAGTTTGTCCAACTTGGTGATATCGGGATTCATCTTCTAATGCCTGTTGAATTTTTTCGGCTTCTCAACTTGCCCCACCAAAATAGGAGCATAATTAACGAAAGAAGCAATTGGAGTGGTCCAAACTCCACTACCCACGCCATCGGCATTGAACTCAGTATTTGCAACATAAATTGCCTCTTTATTTGATGCCATTATTAATTGCTTAGATATACCACAAATAAATTTATCACAAAAATTAACCTAGAACCCGTAATAAATGTAAAATTTGTAATTTTCAAATGAAGCAAAATCTAATTTTTAAATATAATTTTTCCAAATAGAAGAGATAGAATAATCTGAATACTCAATACAATCTTCAAGCACACATACATGCATTACGAATTTAACAAAATATACCTATCCCACTTTGAGCGCTGTAGCACACATACGTGCATTCCTAACTCTACAAAATATATTCTTTTATACAACTACAGACATTACAAGCTTAATTCCAGCATAAAATATTAAAATATAAACACTTTAAGGTAAAGACTAGAAGATTGATTATAGTCCTTTATTACTGATGCGCTTTCTGGATAAAAACAAAATGCGTGCATATATGTTTTGTTATGAAACAATATATATATATATATATATATATATGAAATGTAATCCTCCAGGATTAGCTTTGAAACTTGATTTCCAGAATATAGTGGAATGGTATTTTTCACAAGTCAAAGTAAACATACAACTTATACTCAATGTATATTATAAATTGAAACAGAATGCAATTAATTAAATCCGGGATAGATTTGCAGCATGCTTTTTCACCAATTATATTTAAATTCAAAATATGATCTATATGACATTGTTTATCTAATCAAAATTTTATTCAAATAGATCTATATGCTTGATTGATTTCATTTGTAACTTATGTCTTGCATGACCAAGTCATTTAGATAATGAAATATATATATATATGTGTGTGTGTTGTTTTGGTCTCTGATTTTGGCTTAGGTATAGAGAGGAAATCCATGCACTACACTAGCTAGAAGTGTGCCAAGTTTCTCACATATTTTTGTTGACACTTCTCTCGTGTTTTTACTTATAATGACAGGATGGTTGGGTGGTTGTACGGGAAAAGCAGCTTGTTGCCGAGATAAATTAGTGAACTGATAAAACAAGAAACGAAATGCGTAGGAGATCTAAATTTTCACGGTCGATAAAAGTTAGTTGTAATATCATGGACCCCAGTGATGTTTAAGAAACTGTATTGTTTATTCTTCAAATCTCTTGCTCTCCTCGCATTTTTGTTTTTGTCGCGCAGCAACTAAAATTCTTGCACATCAATTAGTCAGCCTTGGACGAAAAATATTTGACTGACAAAGTAGTCAAACTTAGATGCACGCGCAGTACATATTGGGTTAAGTATCGCATTTGAAGAGATGTTTTCTTTTTTCAATTACTTTAATTCATTTCAGTATGGGTTTGTAACCAGGCAATGTCCACCCAAACTTCCATTGACGACATCCCTTTCAAGTTTCAAGTATTTTCTCGTCAATTTTTTCTTTAGACTCCTCTCTGTTGCAACACATCACATGCTCATCCAAGAAAATTGATGGGTTCTATTCTATGTGTGGTGGTTTTGTTTTATTTTATTGTTTTACAAGACATCAATAGCTGTAATAATGTTGTCTATGCAGTATCTTTACCAAATTGTTAATATATTGAAGACTGAAACTTTTAATGCGTATTGAATTGAATTCTGTATGAAACGAAACGAACCTAGTGGCCAAGTTTTGTTTACTATTTGTATATGATTTGACGAGAACGTAACAAGTATGAAATAATGGCGTTAAAATTAATGAAACTCTTGATTAAGAACTTATCCATGATATTTGGGTATTCTTCAATCACACTATTCTTGTGGAAATATTTTACCGTAAAATAATAAAATGTTAAATGAAATATTAACAGTAAAGCAAAATTATGTACAAAAGTATAATGTTGGAGAAATTCAAAGTGAAGAATAGCAGGGCACTTGAAGCAACTCAAGAAGCATATTATTAAATGATAAGCACATTACAAATATTTTTTTTTTTTAAAGTTCTATTTAACTTCAATTATGGATGTTGGAAATGCATCCATATATAGATGGCAACATTGGCATTCTATCTTTAAAATTTTAACCATATTTTTCTAAATTTTAAAAATGAATTAAATCGTTACCAAGCATATATATTTGTTTCTTTCTTTATGTTTTTATGATTATGAGCATGATAGCGATGCAAGACAAGTATATCATGTATAGCTCGAATAGGTTGTTATATGTATGATTTTAAGCTACAATGTTAAATTATACGCGTAGTTATTTTGTTTTCTTTTAATGATAATTTTGTATATCTTTTATTCTCTAGTTCTTCTATCTCAAAAGAAGCTATTGAAATAATTTTTATAAATTTCTTATAAAATAATTTGATAGGATGGCGCATTTAAAAACAAACTCTACACAAAAAATTATCATATTATATTTTTCTAATATATCTAAAATTTCAAAAAAAAATAATACAAATAAAAATAAATTTCTTGGGCACGACACCATAACTGTGCAAATGCTCTTCTTTCTACTTATAATATAATAATGGCAACGACAATTATGGGCACGTATGGAAAATAAAAGAATAAAGAAGGGCATGTTAATTGCCCAAAAGAAATGGGAACCTATTCAAGATACAGTAATTTGTGATTGGAATTTATAATGATGTCTAATAATGGATAATAAAATGCATGAAAATAAGGTCTAAATAGCCTAAAGAAAAAAAATATAGCACCAGGAGATACGGATACATAGGGCCTATTTGGTTTTATTTTCAAATTTCAAATTTATATTATCTAGTATGTAAAAATTAAAACACATAATTCTACAAATATTTTCATTCGATATACTTTTATTTTTGTTTTCAAAACACGTTCCCTCTATAACCTATATGTGTTCTCTCTCTGTTACCATTATTATTATCTATTTTTACCTATAATCTACTAAACCCAACATAATCATTACTTTTTCTACAATCTATTCAAATATAAACTTATTTTTAATTCATTTTTACTAATTACCTTACTTCAAATTTTAAAAAGTGATGATGATGAAAAATAAATATAAAAATAAAACCAAACGGCCCATATGGAATGACTATCACAAGTACTGAAAGGACTAAAACCACCCAAACATTTCTCCAAATTCTCAGTACAAATTCGATTTTAAGAAGCCTGATTCTCGTACAAAGGATACAACACAGACGGCCCAATCCAGTCCAGCCAAGCTCAAACCTGTAGGCCCAAAATGGGGTCACAAGAACTAAGCATGACAATAAGTTAAGTTAAGCTAGGCTTTAATTTAAATAAACCAAGTTTATTATGCAAATGATGAGTTCAAGATTAACATATTATTTTTGATAGACTTTGTTTTAAGGTTACGTCCGACTTTTTTAATAAATTTTAAACTTTAATTTGATTTGAAAACTTACTTAAAAGTCTATTTTCTATTAATATTTCAATTAAATTTAAATATTACATAAACTTGAATTTTTAATATACTCAAACTTACAATAAATTTTAATAAAAAATAATTAAAATAATAAATAATAAATATATAATTATAAAAATTAAAATTTAATTATAAAATAATATTATTTCAATAAAAATAATACTAAATAGCATAACAAATTTCATAAATTATAATTAAAAAAATCAATATAATTAACTATTTAATATTACATTATTATTATATTTTTATGTAAAAATAACAAACGACCAACCCTTTAAGTTTTGCATATTTTTAAAAAAATTTAAATTTAACTTATTTAGTTAACAAAATTACGTTTTAAGCCTGTTTTTTTTTTTTTTCTTTATTAAATAGATTAGGTGGAGATAGACTATAATATGGCTAGTAGGCCTGACGGGTACACTGGAACTAGGAAGTTGAGTGAAATTTTCAGTAGCACATAGAATCCGAAAACCGCTCCATCGTATTTTCCAGCCCTCCCTCACCTCGCTCATTCTCTCGAATCATTTTCTCTCTAGAAATCAAATCCTTCGTTCGCTAAATCCTAATGGCGTCCCCACGTGAGGAGAACGTGTACATGGCCAAGCTGGCCGAGCAGGCCGAGCGCTACGAGGAAATGGTTGAGTTCATGGAGAAGGTCGTCGGGGCAGTCGATAGCGATGAGCTCACCGTGGAGGAGCGTAACCTTCTCTCTGTCGCCTACAAGAACGTCATCGGCGCCCGACGTGCCTCCTGGCGGATAATCTCCTCTATTGAGCAGAAGGAAGAGACCCGTGGCAATGAGAGTCACGTGTCGGCTATCAAAGGCTACAGATCCAAGATCGAGTCGGAGCTCTCCTCCATTTGCGACGGCATTCTCAAGCTACTAGATTCAAAACTCATCGGATCCGCATCCAGTGGTGATTCTAAGGTGTTTTACTTGAAGATGAGGGGTGATTATCATCGTTACTTGGCCGAGTTTAAGACTGGAGCTGAGCGCAAGGAAGCCGCTGAAAACACTCTCTCCGCTTACAAGTCCGCTCAGGTCAGCATTTCAAGTTTGATTAATTTAATTTATTATTATTTTTTTCCTGAATTTTGGTTTTGTTTGCTTGTTATTTTGTTATCTGTCTTGGAGAGAATGTGGGTGAAGCTATTTGGTGGATCTGGGAAAATTTGGCCTTCAGTATTAGGTCAACTTGATGATTTATTTTGAGATTGAAGGTTTTTTGGAACTACTTAATTCAACCAGTTCTTTCTGTTTAACATCTTGAATATTTACGGAAAATGTTGTTGGTGTGCGTGAATGATTTCTCGGAGTTGATTTCATTTGGTGTTTCAGTAAACATGGCATTCTTGCTCCTATTAGGCAGACGATTTGCATTTGTGGTTCTGTTTACATTTAGATGCTACTAGATTCGTAATGAGACTCCAATTTTGAACCAGACATATTCTTCTTGGAGAGTATCTTTGAGAAACTGTAGGCAACTGTTTGATGCAAACGCTGCAGTTATTCTTTATATTGCTAGATATTTTGTGATATTGGTATGCTTTTCCACTCTAAAAAAATATATATCAGTTAATTCCTCGAACTTTAACTTACAATAATCAATTTGCGGATACAATAGTCTGAATCAAATCAATGCACATGAGTTTAATGTTCTGAGCATGCAAATTATTGGCTTAAATGAGTGTTCTTGGTGTCTACAGGACATTGCTAATGCTGAACTGGCCCCAACACATCCAATCCGGCTTGGACTAGCACTCAACTTCTCTGTCTTTTACTATGAGATTTTGAATTCTCCTGACCGAGCCTGTAATCTTGCCAAACAGGTCTGCTTGAGAAAATAACATTCTTAGCTCCACCTCCAGTGTTATTCTATCAACTGGAAAGAAAAAATTTTCTACTCCATATTGTATCAGAGGTTTATCTTTCTTTATTTGCATGGGGCACAGGAATGGGGGAAATAAGACCTATTTCTGGTTTATTTAAGTTTGTGACAAGAATTAAATTGGGTATGTTTTGGTTGATAGAAATTTTATAGGTCTGTGCTAATATTTGCTTGTACTATTTAAGGCTTTTGATGAGGCAATTGCTGAATTGGACACACTGGGAGAGGAATCATACAAGGATAGCACACTGATCATGCAGCTTCTCCGTGACAACCTCACTTTGTGGACTTCAGACATGCAGGTTGTTGCTTATGTTCTTCCTGTGCAGTGTGTATTTACCAAATATATTTGAATGAATTTACTGATTGATATCTTTATTGTAATGATATAGGATGATATTTCTGAAGAGATAAAGGAAGCACCAAAGCCTGACAAAGAGTAGCAGATTTTCGGTTTGGTCTTTGGACGTTCTGCTATTATCTCTATGGTAGTCTGCTTTTTCTGGGGAAGAAAAGAAAAAACATTGCTGCTCATAGCAAATGTTTGCATTGATAGTCTGCTTCTTTGGTGGCCTCCAATTAGATGTCTTTATACCCCATCACTTGATGATTCTCAACCTTTCATTGCTTTTTCAAAACACTGGTGATGTCTGTGCCAAAAAGTTTTCTTGTATAATTCATGTTCATTTGTCTTTAAGAAAGCAGGCCTTATATATTTGCTCTGAATTCCCTTTTTAAAGGTTTGAATACCTTTGGCGTGAGTTGATCTAGCATTGTAATCTCAAGTTTGAATATCATTTATCTTCGTAATGTTAGCTAGAGAAGGCAGTATTTGAATTCAGCCATGATTTAACACAAGCCTGTAGTTTAGATTGGCTGAAAAGGTCCTGAAGGGTCAGCAAAACTTTGGCTCCTCTGGTGGTGTGGTATGCAAAAGCTCGTTCCTGATAAAATAAAGCGGGCACCCTTTGAGCCCTTGTGCAAATTTTACAGTTGTATTGTAGTCGGGACCCTGTGGT
>JACGDI010005492.1:72429-105039 GCA_014898725.1 Jacaranda copaia | reverse complement strand
TTTTTTTTTTTTTAATTAAAAAGAGATTTATTAATAATCACAACCATATAATGCTCTTACAATGAAATTTTGAGGAGGATCGCTCCACATCCCACGTTCAGACACAAAAATCGAAGCTCTAGCTATTACGTGAGCTATTGAATTCGTATATCGTTTAACAAAAACAATTCGAAAAGACAATTTTCTTTTATTCTTTTGCTATGTCAATGATGAGTCCAAGATTGGATTGATATTGTTCCATCCCATTAATTGCTAGCACCATCTCTTGGGAGTCAAATTCAATAATAACTCTTTGAATATTTGATGTTTTAATCCAACTCAATACCTCTCTTATACCCAAGCACTCTGCTGTAGTAGCCTTAAAAGACAATTGAAAAGCCTATAACCAGTCTGCTGTAGGAACCTTTGAAAAGCCTATATAACCAGTACTAGTATATTTTCCATCATGATCTCTTGCAATCCATCCCAATTGTTCACCCAGCCAACATTCGGCTTTGTCCAGGTTTGTGATGCTTCATTTTGGTATTTAACAAAAGTTGTTTTTCCATCCTTCTTTCTAGCTGATTTCCACTGCTTCCAATAGAAGTTCAAGGAAGCCACAATTCTCTCCTTCCATTGTGTATTTAGAGGGTGTTTGGTTAATCTTATTTAAAAGGTTTCATAAGCGCTTACATCTTATAAGATGTTTTGAAACTTATAAGATATTAGATTTTTTTAAAAAAATAAATTCTTAGTTATTTTGGAGCTTATAAGATATTAATAATGACATTTTTGTAATTAAGCTTTTTTAAAATAAGTTAAGCACTTCTTACTTTTTTAAAAAAAATTTATTTATAGAGCTTATATGCTCTTTTCTAAAATAATTTATCAAATATTTTTTGATATCTTAAAAGTTCTTAGACATCTTATAAGATGTTTTAAGAAGCTTATTCAAACGCCCTCTAAATAGTGAGCAATCTCATTAAAGAGGTCTTGTTTATATATTAAGATAGAGTAGTTATAATTTTTCTGCCGACCTTCCTTGAATTAGAGCTCGTATTTATGTGGATATTTATTTATTTTAAGAGATGCTGCTTAGTTTATACGACATGTCTGCAGTTATCATAACTTGACTATTGGTAGTTGATTCATAATTATTCTTTAATAACTCATATCTTTGATATAATTGTACATGTAGTTGATTCTCTCTCTTCTTGTTCTTTTTTTTTTTTTTTAATGATAACTGGACATTGCAAGTGGAGTCCCGATGATATTGATTGTATCTACAATGAGTCTAAGTGCGATGAAAAATGAATTGGGTTCAAAAGTGGTCTCGACCCAAAATAAGTGCCAATTTTGTTTTTTGTTTTTTTTTTCTTATAGCTTAATCAAAAGAAATTAATTTAAAATATAACAAAAGTATAATTATAATTATTCACATATTGTTCGACATATAATATTACAACATAATTAGATGTATTTATTAATTTATATGTCTTTTTTATTAATTTTTCATAATATTCAGTTGTATTAAAAAATTATTGCTGCGGTGATTAAACTTGTAACCAACTTAATACTGCTAAATAAGGAGAAAGGGAAATTGGAAACATCATCATGCAGATGCTTCTTGTCCATGAATTTTTAATGTATTCTTTCCAGCTTTAATACTTTTTGCCCGCCGTGTATCATGTATTATGCTGGCAATAATTTATACAAACACCAGACGCGGATGAAATATGGGAAAAAGGAATTACATTGACGTGTGGGTATGAATTCAAAATGATCTTTTTTCAAAAAAAATAAAATAAAATTGTCGAGTTTTACCCTAGTTAAACTTTTTTAATTAAATTCAATCCGAATCCAAAATTAACAAAAGTCACCTAATCGCGCTCCACTTAGATTAAGTTTCAAAATTTTAAAATGAAACCACACTAAAAGAAATATAGTATTGATGGCAAAAAAGTGAGTGATAATGTAAAAATTGAAAGTGATATTTGATAATGTAAAAATTATCGTTAATGATATATACTAAGTGACAATAATTTTTATTTTGTCAATAAGAATATTTGTTATGTCATAATATGGTTTCACAATGACAAAAACTATTTTTTTTTCAGCCATCATTATTAACAACTAGTGAGTAGATGTATGGTAACAACCAAACAACAATAAAAATTATCACTATATTTGTTACAAAATTTCAATCTCATTAATTTACCATGATAAGTATGTCGCTATTTGTCAATTTAAATATTATTTGTCACTATTAAATTTATAAAAATTAATAAAATGATAATGCAAAAATTTTTCTCACTTAATATATAATTATTAAAATTTTTTATATTACTACTTATTATTTTATTACTAATTCTTTTTTCTTGCTTTCTCAATCTAAAATTACTAAAAACCATCCCTTAGTTGTAGAGTAGCGTTTACTTATTTTAACTAAAATATGAATTTTGGTGATTGTCATTCATCTATAGCTAAAGCACAATGCCGAGTTGGCGGACCTAAACAGGGTCTCTTTGGGGCATTATTATTATTTTAAAATGTCAGTGGATAGTTATTAGCAAGGCATAGGCCATGGGTTATGCGCCCGTCAACTTAGGAAACTTAATTATATATATTTATATGTATACATTACTCTATTTTATAAATGCGTATGCAAGTGGCAATAGTGTCACAATGCGTGGTGTGGTTTTTCATTTATTTGTTTTTTCTACAGACATGCAAAACAACTTCGTTTTGGAATTATTTGCTGTGTGTAATTATACTTTATGTTGTTGGGATTGTGCCTTTCTAATTAAGGTGCATTGAAAAATGTGGGCCATGTGAATGGTTGGAAGAAACGTTGTTTTTTTCTTTGGTTCAATGAAAAAGTCACGTTTCTATTTATGGATAACAATTTTGTGTTTTGTTTCTTGGTGGTGTTGTAGCCTTTGTTTGGTTTTTCAATTGTGCGGGGATAGAGAAAGATTGGTCGGTGAAAATGAGGGGCGTGCTTGTCAGGTTTGGTGGGGTTTTTTTATCCTCAATTTTAAACTTTTCTTGTTTAAATAATTCGTTAGAGGAAGCAATGGATTTTCGGTGTACAGTGATGGGTCACTGGGAGTGGTTGATTAGTGCGGGTAGGTTGAAGGCAGAAAAGGCTTTAAGTTTGCTCACTGAGTTTGTGGGTGGGCATTGGAGGACAAAAAAAGGCAGAAACTATGTGGTGCTGGCAGCTCTTTCTTTACTGTACTCGATACGACATTGAGGCTTTGCAAGTTTCATTGTACAGGGAAATAGTTGTACACTGTGCATGTTTTGTTCTCTAGTGTTTTTTTGCGCTTCTTGTGTTGCTTGTCTATCGAAAAAAGGTGTCTATATTTTGCTCCTTCCATCTTTGTTGTACTCTTGTGCCTACTTTTGGGATCTTGGTTGCTGAGATACAAGGTATGTTCATTTTTTTGGGTTTCTTTTTTCTCAACTTTCTTTCAATTTTTTGGGCTATTGAGGGCTTATCTTTGTCTATTATCTTAAAAGTGTAGGTTCTGTTGCAGTATTCTTGATGTTTAAGGTATACATTGCATGTTTCTTTGGGTAAAAAAATATCTACTTGGGTTTTAGAAGAGGCCAATTCTTTTGTTTTGTAAGTCTTTTTTTATTCACTCAGTTTGAATTTTTAGAGATATGAAATGTATTGGTTCATTGTATATTCAGAGTACTCATTAAATGTGCATGGGGTTTTTTTAAAACTAAGATCTTCTTTTTTTAGTTTGGAAATTTGTCTTTGATGGAAAAAAGGTTTTTATTTTTTATTGATTGGTATTCATAATTTGGTTTTGTTTCGTTGAGCTGCAACTTCAGCCCTATTTTTATAGATTTTTTCTCCAAAAAGTTATTCTTGGCTCTTATTCCTTCATGGTTGTGATTGTTTTGAGAAACTTGTTATTATTTTTTTGAATACATATGGACAATTAATACAAGTTTACTTTATAGCTTGAGTATAACTTGCCTTTTTAAAATAATATGTGTTTATTGAGTAATATTTGGTTCTTACATTATTAATTTTTATTTTTTTAGGATTGTTATTTGCAATTTGTCTCAGAAGAAGGCAGGCTTCAACAAGGTATGCCTATTAGTTTCTTCATTTTGTGTTTTTAAACTGTTGTTAGTTTGCTATGTTGTGCTATTTTCATTGTTTCGAATTTTAATGTTTGGATTCTTTTATGGTTGGTTAGATTTTTTGGGTAAAAAATTTATTTAGTTTTTGTATAATAGCTTAGTAATATTATTTTTAAAAGTGTATAATTTGATTGGAAGACTTATCTTATCTATAAAGAAGTGGAGAAGTTTGGGACAAAACAAAAGAAAGAATGAAGATAAACTTAAAATTTGAATACATGACAATGTAGAGAAGAAGATGTTTTTTATGATTCGTAAAATTTTTGTTCTTCTGATTGAAAATATGCATTGTATGCTTTTGTTTTTCATAAAAACTATATGTTTAGGTTTTAAAAGAATTGAATTCTTTTGTGTTGGGAATGTTTTGTTATTGATTTAGTGTGAATTTTGTTGGATATGAGATCTATTTCCTGATTGTATGTTTAAAGTATTTATTAGATGTATATGGCCTTTCTTTTTTTTAAGAAAAAAAATCCTTCTTTTCAGCATGGGAAAATTTTCCTTGTCTAAGAAAGGTATCTGTAGTCTAGCTTCTGTGTTTTTCACATATACTTTCAGCTCTCCTAAAATCTCCAATGATGCTTGTAATTTTACTCTAATTATGTGGAGAATAATACACTAAGTAAATTGGATTAAGAAAAATAATTTCTTTTCAAGCACTGCATCCAAAGTTTGGCTACCAATTTTGTTAATAATTAGTTTTGTTGCCAAACATGGATGTCAAATAGAGTGAGATGGTTTGGTTTTATGATTGCTTATGAGAAATAACTTGCATTTTGTTGTTATATTCTTGATTTTTTTCTCTTTTCTGTAGGATTGTTTTTCATGATTTGTCGTAAAAAAAGTCAGGGTTGATCAAGGTATGATTGTTAATTATTTTATTTTGTGTTTTTAATTTGATGATGTTTTGCTGTGTTGTTTTATTCTGTTTTGTTTTAATTATTAAGCTTTAATTTTTTTATAGATGATTAAATATCTTTTCCTATCAAATTTTTTTAATATTTTATATCATCTTAATAAAATTTATTTGGAAGCATATATACTGAGTGAAACATCTTTTGCATCTATAAAAGAAGTAGAGGAGTATGGTACAAAATTAGAAAAATTGAACTGAAATTTAAAATTATTTGAGGACATAAGAGCACAAAGTAGTTGTTAGTTTTTATATTTATCAATATTTTTGTTCTGGTTAAAACTTTCAATTGAATGTTTTCAAAATCTACATAAAGTGTTCATTGAAGTAGTAAGTATTAACTATTATGTATTTAAATGTTGTTCTATAGGCTTTTGGAAACAATTTTATGAGTTTTTATAGGATCAAATAAATAAGCCATGTTTCTTATTTATCTATATTTGATTTCAATGTTCTTCGTGAATTCTATGCGCAATCTACCTCATAAGAGGATAGTTTTTATCAAGGTATTATTGTTAATTTTTCTTTATATGTTTTTTTGCCCCAGCAATTTTACTTTATTTTTGTATTCTAGTTGATAGATACTTTGACAGATTTTTTATGGTTGTTTTATTATAGATGTTTGAGTTTATTTATTCCATATTCCATTTGTACATTTTTTGGTATTTGGAGGTTCTTTTGAAATGCTAACTTTTCTTCATGTTTTTAAGGTTATGCTTGATTTTTGTGATTGGAAACTAAAAAATGTTATGTATTTGTATGTGTATATAGCATTACTTTTAAGATTTGTTGCTGCAGTCTTCCTTTATGTATTTGCTTTATATCTATGTAATAAATTATGTATGTTTAATATGTTGGTTGTTTAATTATGTTTATTTATTTTTCTTTTTTGTTTGTTGCTTGTGGGATTTATTAATTTGTTAATTGAAATATGCAGGAATTGTATTGATCTTGTTTTGTTGTGTGAAGACAACTTGCATTTCTTGAGATAATTTCTAGTAATAATTTTCTTGCATTCTTTTTATTTCTTTTGTGTTGAGTATATTTTGTTTTTATGGGAAAATTTTCCTGCTATTTTGGATACTTTATTTGCATGATTTTTATTTTTTAAAAAGATAATGTTTCCTATGGTTAATTTTTTGTATATGTTATGTTTTGAAAGTTATTGATTAATTTTGCAATGCATTTTACGTTTTGTACATTGTTCGTAGCTATACCTTTTCATTCTTTTGTTTTATTGTTTACTTGTATGTATGTTGAAGTTTTGGACTCCATCGTGGATATTATCATGATTTTTTATATTTATGGAAGTTTTTTTATGTGTTTTCTTATTTGTGTCCAAACATATTAGTTTGCTGTTGTTTTCCTTCTTCTTTTAGGTTGTAGTTTTCCTTAATTTGAAAAGTACCAGTTCTTTTATGTGTGGTATACTTTTAGAGATAGACTAAGATGAGCACAAGTGAAAGGTTCGAAGTGAGAGAGCTAGGTTTGTTTATAGATCGATGTCCAAGGAAAAAAAAAGCACTCTTCCGTTAGCAGTGTAGGGAAAAATATAAATCTTGTGGTGTAGTTACAAATAAATTTGTTGTGCCTCCTTCACATGCGTCAACGTCAAGGGATAGCATGTCTCCTAAACAAAACTTAAGTGTTCAATCCACATATATTTCAAATCAAGAAGATGTTGCGACCTGTGCAATAACATCATCTAATCCAATAACATAAACTATTGTTGCTCCAATTGATGTTGCTCAAGTTATTTTATTGAATATTGCAGTCAATAGACATGTTGTGGACTATGCATTAGGTATTTTTAGTCTATTAATCTAAAATTCATTCTCTATCTCAAATTCTCCTTTTTGATCCTTTAAATACTTTGGTTAATGAAAGTGATCCAAACTTTATAGCAACAACCTCAAACATTTGTTTGAAAATCAATTAAGGAACTACCCAACAGTCATAACCAATGAATTATGCCAAGTTGAATGTCTTGGTACGTACCACTATATCTTTTAAGTAACAAAAGAATTAAATTATTACATATTGATTTATTTAATGAAATTCAAATTTTCTTTTGGTAGACAACAACTTTAGTCTTGATCCAATAGCTAAGAGGCATGTCCCAAGTATGTGTCGGTTTGATTGTTTTGCTAGGATTTCTACCATTCCATTAGTTGCTTGGGAATTGCCCAATGCATCATTTTGCTTGTACCGCAATGCTTTAAAATTTCATAAAGAATCACCAACTTTTTGTTGTTTGTTAGGAGAAGTGTTGTTGGCTTCCTTGACTTCTAATAAAATTCTCTATGATTTGTTCACATTAGATCTCTTGAATGTTGGCCGTCAATTTCGTAGAGGAGTTAGAACATACAATAATAACCTTGCCCTAACTTCTATAGGTATGAAAACTAATCCAGTTTACTATTAGAATCAAGGAATTTATACTTTAAAAGTAAATGGGCATGTCTCATATACGCTTGATCAATTTAATCCTTCAATTAAATTACCTAAAAGATTGCAACTATTTTTCTTGGATACATATGATGATATTGCTATAGAAGCATTAGAGAAATATGATTTAGATCTTGACATTCTTTTGAAAGATCTCACAGATGATCCTTATTTTCATATTTTTAAATGGTTAAAGTCTTGGAATAACTTGATTAATTAGACTATTGTGCTTATAAACCCCAATATCGACCAAAAAACACATAATCTTCCTACTGAACAACAAATTGTTGCCATATGGGATAAAACAATTGATGATCTTGAAGATCTAATAGAGACATTTAGGTCTATTGTTCAAATAATCAACCACATCCAATTTTATACCATTATGGATGTTATGATCCATTACAATATCCGCTATTATTTCCATATGGTGAGACTGGGTAGCATGTAGGGATAAAGCATGCTTCCCAACTAAGACATAGAAGAACATATTGTAGTGGATAGCATGTTACTGCACTTGTTGTTAGTCAATCAGCTATTGATGTATTACAAACAGAAAATGAAGGCAGTTATCCATCTTATAATATAATTATTATATTCATGTAGTTGAGGAAAATGAATAACTTTCTAATTGTTATTACTTTCTTTAATAATGTGATAGTATTTTTTTCAATATATATATAAAGAGTAAACGTTTCGTGCTGTGAATAAATATGCTACAGATATCAAATTCAACCTAGTGAGGATTCTTGCATTTTGCTTGTAGAGAGATTAGGACAATAGTATGCTATTGATTGTTATATCAAAATTGTAACACAAAGGTTAGGTTATTATAGAACAAAACAACAACAAATGGATGCACGAACTGAAGCTCTTCGAGGAATAGTTTATACTTTAGCTATTGATGGAATCAATAACCCAAATAAAATAGGACAACGAATAGTTTTACCATCTTTATTTATTGATGGACCAAGGGATATGATGAAAAGGTATGTGAATGCAATGGCATTGGTGCAAAGATTTGGTAAGCTTGATCTTTTTATCACAATAACATGTAATCCTGCTTGAAAAGAAATAGCATCTCATTTATTACCAATAGAAAGCACAAATGATAGGCTAGATTTAGTTGCGAGGATATTCAAAACGAAACTTGAAGAGCTTAAAGATAAAATTGTGAGGAAAAAAAATATTTGGAGAAATAACAGCATATGTATATGCTGTTAACTACCAAAAAAGAGGATTGCCACATGCTTATTGGATTCTTATGTTGGAATAGTGCCCCGCATGCCAATTAAATTAGCTTTGTAAACTATTTTCTTATAAGTCAATCTTGATTTAATGATATTCTTTATATAGCCATTTTCATCTTATGCTCTTAATTTTTTCACTAGCATTTGGATAAATCATTTAAATCACACAAGATTACAAGACTTGGTCATGCACTAAGTGGTTATCATGGAATAAGTTTTACATGGTTGTGATCTTAAACCTTCTAAGTCTTGGAATTTTATAAAACATGGCATTTAAAATTCAAATAGACTTGCACTAATGATACATAAATTCAAGGGTGGGATATTTCTCGATTCCATGAGCAATCTCATATGAGATATAGATGCATGTTGGTGGGTGTTTATTAGAGAACAAAGCACTAAAGACCTGCCCAAAGAATCCACTAGATAGGCGTAGTGGCAAATAAGTAACAACAAGCTCTCTAGCTTACATTAGCGTATATAATTAGTCATTTGACCTAAGGAATCAAGGTAACCTTGTGTTTAGATCCTCGTACTTTGACTCCTCCCTAGTCACCTAGCAGGCTATTCATGTGGCAATTGGCCATAAGCTACTTAGACATGAAGGTGTGTGAAATCTAAGATAGGATCTGACTCCTTGTCTTTGTGAAGGGCGAGTTCATATCTTATGTATTCTATAATAATTGATTTCAAGAAATCCTTGCGCAAGATAGTATGGCAATTTGAAAAAGGAATTTTTCAAAGATGAGGTCATAAAGTAGAGTCGAATATTTGGAATAGAGACATAGTATTGAGGCTATTGGGAGCTGGCAAATATCTTGTTCTGCCTCTTTCGGGAGATAGAGACAAAAGGACCATATTTGTATGATATGCGTAGAGCTAGAATGGTTCTCTAAAAGTATTTATTTTGGCCAATTAGTTGGGCTCCATGGGCTTAAGGTTGGACATTGACCATGGAGATTTGGTACTTTTCAATTAATAAAGATTAATTAAAATAAATTGATTAGTTTAAAGTAGTTTAAACTAAAATGAATATTTAATATTCAAAAATCATAATGGTTATGAGGCCATGTCCAATGAACATAATGTGTCACACACAAAATCCAATTACATTTCCTACATGATGAAGAAATTTTCTAATAGTTAGAAAATTACTCCTTGTGAATCGATTTTGAGGTTGGAGAAAATTGAGGTCATTTTTGGCTTGATCAATTTGATTGCTAAGTTGATCAACTAATTTAAGGAGTTAAATTAGATCAATAATTAAGAAGTTCATTATTTGGTACAACATGACCATCAATTGATCAAATTAGCTTAAAGAGTTAAGTTAATTGACTTAAGAGTTAAGTCAAAGGATAATTAATTAAATTAAAATTTTAATTTAATTAATGAGAGAAATCTATTTTAGAGGAAAAATTCAAAAGAAAGGTTCATTTGGTGTGGAACTTTAATTAATTTAAAATTATATTCCAAATAAAATTAAAATGCACACAAAATTCAAATTCACATTTGAATTGCAACTTGCCAACTTGCTAGGCAAGTTGGCGGTCCCCCTTGAGGAAGGTGTTATGCCATCTTGGCATCAAACTATCCTCACTCTATATATAGATATAGAGGGAGAAAAGGGTGGTCAATTATGTTCCATGTGAAGAATTAGATTCTGTCATATTTTCCCTTCAAATCTCAAGTGTTGTCTTATGTGTTGAAACTTCACTTCCCCTCTTCTTCTCCTACCTTAAATCAAGCCTTCATTCATGCAAATATCCTTCTTGTTTTCCAACTGACATTAAGGATATTAGGATCTAGCATTGGTGTGTGGATCATGTTGTTAAAGGCAAAATAATTGGATTGCTAGCCTTTAAGATCCACTATTAGGGTAGTCCATTTGGCAATTTTATTTTGGCACTTCCCTATGATTTTTTTAGCTGAATTTTTTATAGTAGCTTTATCAAGGAGTTTAGAATATGCTTAATTTTTTTGGAATTTTTAGAGAAGTTTGGATCAGGCAAAAGTTGCTTGAAATCCATTATGCCATTGTGTGATAGCTTTTGGATTGAAGAAGTATTCTTCATCTTTTCCTTGTTTTTGAGAAAATCAAGGTAATTATCCTTCCAAATTTGAATTAATAACATGTTTAGATCCCTATTAGCAAGTGTAGCCTAGTTTATTTCCAATTTTATTATTGGATCCTAGTGCTACATGTGCCTTCAAGTGGTATCAGAACCTAATTCATAGTTTGATTTGGATTTTTTAATAATTGATTCATGTGATGGATTGATCAAAATCACCAAATTCTTCATTCATATGATGAATTGGAATGTTTAGATGATATTGTGTGTGGTGCCTTGGTTGATGAATTGAAAGCATGCTAATATGTGTTTTAAGTGTCAATTCATATGATTAGTATGTTTTAATTCATAGCTGCTAATGTTGAATGTTGATTTAGCATTAGTTGATGTTATATATTGATATAGCATGTTGTTGATGGCCTAAAAGAGTTTTGGTCATTTTTAGATCCAATTTGATTGGAGTTTGTTGGAGATTTTTGAAGAATGTGATTTTTACTTTAAATGGTTTTTGAAAGCATGATTGAGCACTTGAAATTTCATTTTTAAAAGTATTTTTAGGCCTGGAATTTCATCTATAATGTGTATTTTCATGTTTAGAATATGTTCTAAATTTTTTGGGGCACAAAAGTTGACCAAAACTCATGTGACTTGGTGCTGAAGTGAAAATAGGGCATGCTGCCTTACCTAGCTGGGCGCTGGCTGAGTAGTGGAAAGGCTAAGCACGCGCTTGCCACGCAATAGTGTACCCAACTTGGGTGGGCAGTGGCACAGTTTAATTTTTAGCATGAGTTTGGTTGATTTTTTGGCTCCTTTGAGTGACCAAAAGTGTTTTGAACCACCCTAATAGATGCACAAATGCTATGCAAGTTCTCAAAATTATGTTTGATATTTTTTGATTGTTTTTAAAAACTTGTTAAAGTTAATCTCCAATTGATGTATAAATGTTATACTAGCTCTTGCTTGGCCAATTATGTTTTTATGAGATAAGCATTTAATTGTTGGAATTAAATGCCAATTCTAGATTTATTTATTTATTGTTCATTTAAATGTTGAATGAATGATGAATGGATGGGATGATCATGAGCCTTTTAATATTGATTTTATTTATTTCAAGTAATTGAAATGGACTGTATTAAATGGGGCTTGCATACCTCTTTGTTTTACCTTGTTAAAATTATGAGAGCAAAATCACTAGAAGTGAGATTTTCATTCTCTTATAAAAGTTGCAAGAAGCGAAGAATATCCATGGAGGCTTGAAGACCCATGAATATATAAACTCATATAATAGCTAGATTTAATCAACCCACTTCAAATCAACCAAGTGATGCACATATAACTCTAACTACATCACTTTGTTAAGCTCATGGTCATCCCACCTTAGGTCTAAGTGTTTTCAAATATTAAGTCAAATGAATACAGATTAAAAGAGTTTTTAATTAATCCATGACTTTTACCAATAGTATGTGGCATAACAATGCTACCATTATTTGTGTGATATCTCACAAGTCATGGGTTATACTTATAGTGGAACGCTATGGCCATATACTTAGCATATGATGCATCTTTGATTTGAGAATGCCCATGCATTGTCACACGAGTTATGGTGCCCATCTCGAACCAAAGTTTGATTGTTATGTCCAACTTAACACCTACTAGTGTGGAGGTCTCACAAGTCATGAGTCTACATGAAAAGTAAAGCAAAATATATCAAGAGTTGCATGAGATGCAATTAGTAAAGGTTGCTTACCTTTTGATTGTTCGTGGATATCTCACTAGTTGTAGGTCCACTTGCAAGTCCTTAGGATCTTGATTCTCACTAGAAAATGAGACTTTCCAAATTTTTCTAGAGGTGAAGGATTTTATAAAATAGTGGGAGAAAAATATGCTTGAAAGACTATAAACATGTTTTCAATATTAAAATTCAATCACATGCTTATACTCTTTTTTCACCTATTAAAAATTTTCAAAATCTTCAAAAAGAAAATGGCTAAAAATCTACTCACAAGCATTTTGAAAACCAATAAGCTAATTAGGCCAAACTTCCTCGATTAGTTGAGAAACCTTAAGATAATACTTGACTCTGAAAAGAGGACTTATGTCCTAGGTCAAAGTCTACTGGACACATTCGGTGATGATGTTACCGATGAGGCCTAGGAAATGTTCGCTAAATTTGTAGATGATGATCTACAAGTGAGATGCCTCATGATGGCTTCCATAACCAACAAACTCTAAAAAACTCATGAGCATATAAAACATGCAAGTGAGATCTACAAACACTTACAAAAGTTGTATGGTGCACAAACTAGGCATGAAAGGTTCGTTTTGTCTAGGGAGCTCTTTAGGTTAAAGATATTTGAAGGTTTAAGCATTCATGATCATGGGCTAAAGATGATTGGACTCATCGAGAAGCTTGGGCAACTTGATGCGATCATGGACAATGCTCTCTATGTAGATTTGATCCTCCAGTCATTACCCTGATCATTCGATCAATTCATTATGAACTTTATGTACAAGCAAGAGGTGACTATTAGTGAATTAGCATACATGCTTGTGACCACCGAGGTGACTCTAAAAAAGGAAAAACCTCTTATGCTTGCTTTATTCTCTAAGTCAAAAGGCCCTAGGGGTCCAAGATAGGGAGGCAAGAGGAAGAAGAGTTCTTCCTCTAAAGGGAAGCTACCCATGAAGAGTTCCAAGGGGGTCAAGAAAAAGCTAAAATTGATGTAAATGGTTTCCATATGGCATAAAGGGACATTGGAAAAGGAATTGCAAAGCTTACCTTGCAACCCTTGAGAAAGGTATGTACGTCTTTGAAGTGCATTTGATGACTAATTCGTCCTCATGGGTATTTGATACCATATGTGGTTCTCACCTTTGTAATTTGTTATATGGGATGGAAAGAAAAATAAGTCTTCATGAAGGGAATATGATCCTCCACCTAGAAAATGGAGCAAGAGTTGCCGCCATGGTCCAAGGCGTAATCAAGTTAGACTTGGGGAATACTTGTATTGTACTTGATTCAGTTTATTATGTACCGAATCTTGTTAAGGATATTATTTCAATTCCCATTCTTAATAATGAAGGATATGATTTTTCTATATCAAATGGGATATTAAAGGCATTAAAGAATGGTCCTTTAATTACTCAAGGTACATTAAATAACATATTGTACATACTTGATTCTCAACCTTCAATAGTGCACATTCAATCAAGTGAAAGAAAGTTAGATAACCAAGAAGATGCCATTCTTTAGCATACAAGACTTGGGCATATTTCTAAAAATAGGATGAACAAATTGGAAGCTCTCAAAGCACTAAAAGTTAGTGGTATTGAGGACTTTCCTACTTGTGAATCTTGTTTGAAGGAAAAAATGATCAAGGCTCTTTTTGTGGGACAAATGGAGCACACCACAAATCTTTTGGATTTGATCCATATAGATATTTGTGGCCCACTAAACGTTAGTGCAATAGAAGGTTATTCCTACTTCATCACTTTCACAAATGATTATAGTCAGTTCAGATATATGTATCGTATGAAGTACAAGTCTGAAGCCTTTGAAAAGCTCAAAGAGTATAGGAGTGAAATGAAAAGGCAAGTGACACTTAATATTAAAGCTCTTTGATCAGATTGAGGGGAAAAGTACTTAAGTTCCAAATTCTTGGATTATCTAAATAAAAATGGAATTCTCTCACAATGGACTCCACCCAACACACCGCAATATGTCAGAGTAATCGAGAGGAGAAATCGTACCTTGTTGGACATGGTATGTTCCATGATGAGCTTTTTTGATGTGCTCATATCCTTTTAGGGATTCACCTTAAAAACAACAATGAAGCTACTAAATGTAGTACCTTCAAAGTTAGTGCTAAAAATACTGCATGAGATATGGTATGGCAAAGCTTCATTTTACCATTACCTTAAGGTTTGGGGGTCTCCCATTTACGTGAGATGGACAGTAGGAGATACATTGGATAGTAGATCCACCTTGTGCAAATTTTTAGGATACCCAAGAGAGTCTATAAGTTATTACTTTTATGATCCCTTGGAATAAAAGGTGTTTGTTTCAAGGAACGCCATCTTTTTGGAAAAGCAATTTCTATTAGATAGAAATGGCATTGTTGTTGAACTTGATAAAGTTCAAGATGATCATCAAATCCCACAAGCGATGGGAACAAGCGAGCAACAAGAACCCCACACATAACCTCTAAAAACGTCAGATTGGATCAAGACGTGACATGAAAGGTTCAAATTTCTTTATGAGACTGGCCAATCAGATAATAATCCAAAAACTTATGAGAAAGCTATGTTGGACATAGACTCAGGACATTGGCTAAATGCCATGAGATCTGAAATGGATTCTATGTACTCAAACAAAGTATGAACTTTGGTAGATCTCCCAAAGGGAATAGTTCCTATTGGTTGCAAGTGGATCTATAAGCAAAAACTAGGAGTCGACGGAGATATAATGATCTCTAAGGCATGACTAGTGGCAAAAGTTTGTACTCAAAAATTTAGTATCGATTTGAGGAAACCTTTTCACCGATCGCAATGCCTAAGTTTATTCAGACTTTAGTTGCCATAGTCGTATATTATGACTATGAAATATGGCAAATGAATATGAAAATTGCTTTTCTCAATGGAGACATTAAAGAAAAAATCTATATGGAGCAACCACAAGGTTTTACATACAAAGAGAGTGAGCAAAAAGTTTGCAAACTCCATAGATCCATTTATGGACTTAAATAGGCATCCCGAAGTTGGAACATATGTTTTAACAAGACAGTCAAATGATTTGGCTTTGTTAAAAATGTGTAGGAACCTTGCATGTACAAAAACGCTAGTGGGAGTTGTATACAGTTTATTGTGCTTTATATCAATATCATCCTTCTCATTGGAAATGAGATAGGAATATTAGAGTGTACTAAAGTATAGTTATCTACTCAATTCTCCATGAAGAATTTAGGATAAACATTCTACGTATTAAGGATACATATTAGAGATAGATCGAGTAGAATGCTGAGACTTTTCCCAACCTATACATTAACAAGATACTAAAGAGGTTTAGTATAGAAGAATCCAAAAGAGGATTCCTTCCCATGGGACATGACATTCATCTCTCCAAGTCTATGACCCCTAAGACTGAAGATGAGAGACAAAGGATGTCTCACATACCTTATACCTCTATTATTGAGAGCATAATATATGCAGTTCAATGTACAAGATTGGATATGACACATGCTCTAAGTATTACTGGCCATTTCCAATCCAATCCTAGTTAAAGTCATTGGATAGCTGTAAAAGCAATCCTTAAGTACTTGAGAAGGACTAAGAAATGCTAAAATCTACTTCTGGATTCATATTTTACCTCAATGGCGGTGTGATGAGTTGGAAGAGTTCCAAACAAGATACCACAGCCAACTCTACCATAGAGGCAGAATATATTATGGCTTTAGAAGCTACAAAGAAAGGTGTTTGGAAAAAATTTTCATTTAAAAGTTGAATATAGTGTCTAGTATTGCTAAGCTAATAGTTGTCTTCTATGACAATAACGAGGCAATAATGCAAGCTAAAAAGCCAAGATCTCATCAACGATCCAAGGATATATTGAGACAATATCATTTAATCTGAAAGAGGTAACATTCAAGTGGAGAGAATTGCCTCAAGAGAATATAGCAGATCCACTGACTAAACCCTAATCACAAAAGGTCTTTGAAGGACATCTTGAGAATATGGGTCTCAAGGCCATGGGAAATTGGCTTTAGGGCAAGTGGGAGATTATTGGAATAGTACCCTGCAAACTAATTAGATTGGTCTTGTAAACTATTTTCTTGTAAGACAAGTAAGGTAGAATATTTGAAGAAATAGCAGCATATGTACATGTTGTTAAATACCAGAATAGAGAATTGCCACATGCTCATTGGATTCTTATTCTTAAGGAATCACATAAATTGACTTCTCCTGAATTATATGATCAAATAATCTCTGCTAAATTTCCAAGTGATTCTTCTTCATTGTTGTATCCATACATTGGCTCTTATATGATGTATAGACCTTGTGGTGTTGCTAGCCTAAATAATGTATGTATGAGAAATGTCTCTTGTAAGAATAAATATCCGAAAGATTTTTGTGATATAACAACTCATGGTAAAGCATCATATCCTAATTACAAAAGGTGAAACAATGGTCAAAAAGTTTTTGTGCATAATACATATTTAGAAAATAGGTCCATTATACCATATTGTCCTTATTTACTTACAAAATTTGATTGTCATATAAATATTGATGCTTGTTTAGATTTTAAGCCTGTAAAATACTTGTATATATATTTAAGTCATGATAGAATTTGTTACAATATAGTTGCTAATTCTTTTTTGATTAAAACTGATAAAATTAAAGAATTTCAAAAAGGTTGTTGGATTTCTATAGTTGAGGCATTATGGTGAATTTTTTCATTTGATCTTACTAAAATGTACCCACCTGTTATTATTTTACCAATTCATTTACCAAACCAACAATTTGTTAGTTTTGATCGAAGAGACCTTTAAGTGAGGTAATAAAAAATCCTTTTGTTGGTAGGACCATGTTAACTAAATTTTTTTGGATGAAGGATAATAATGTTGATACTAAAAGATTAAACTTTTTATATAGAGAATTTCCTGAATATTTTGTTTGGGAACAAAAAGAAAGAAGATGGAAGTAACGGGAAAAAAAAAGTTTGTTATAGGTAGATTGACTGTTGTTGATCCAATTGAGGGAGAATGTTACTATTTAAAAATTCTTTTGTCAAATGTGAGAGCACCTATATGTTTTTAGGCTTTGCTTACTTTAGACAATTGATTGTTTGATTCTTTTAGACTTGCAGTGCTACATAGAGGATATTTAGAATTTGATTTTTATGCTGAACAATGTTTAGAAGAAGCAGCTCATTTTTGAAGTTCCTTCAACTATTAGAAAATTATTTGCAATTTTGTTGGTGTATAGTCCTCCTCGTGATCCAAAGAAATTATTTTTGAATTTCTTAGATGTGTTTTCCGATGATTTTCCACGTAACCCAAGTCCATTGCATGCTGATGTTGAAAGAAAAATTTTAAATAGTATTGATGAATTTCTTATGTGTATGGGTTAGTCTATTTGTGAGGAAGAACGTTTTTCAAGAGAACTCACTTAAAAGAATATTGTTGCATCTTTAAATGATTTGAATTAAGAACAAAGATTAAATCAACGGCCAAAAAAAAGATCTTTTAATACAATTATACATAAAATTAATTTTCATGAAGAAGGCACCTTTTTTATTGATGGACCCAGAGGTACAAGGAAAACATTTTTGTAAAGGGCACTTCTATCTTATGTAAGGCCAAAAGCTGATATAGCTTTAGCTGTAGCAACTTCTAAAGTTGCAGCCTTTTTGTTGCCTGGAGGCAAAACTACTCATTCTAGGTTTAAATTATCAATTTAAATTGATAAAAAATTAGAAGCAAAAATAAGCAAGCCATCAAGTCAAGCAAAAATGATTCTTTTTTCTAAATTAATAATTTGGGATAAAGCTTCCATAGCAAATCGAAAAATTATTGAAGCATTTGCTAGATTGTTAAGAGGTCCTACAGATCAAGAACATAAATTATTTGGCAGAACAATTGTGGTTTTGGTGGAGATTTTTGGCAAACATTACCTATAGTGTCTTTTGCTACAAAGTCACAAATGATTAATGTGAATTTTGTTGCTTCAAACATTTGGCCACAATTATTAAAGTTCAAATTGCATGAGAACATTTGTGCAAGGGAAGAGTCCATCTTTACAAATTTTCTGTTAAGAGTTGGTGATGGAATTGAACCTTTTTTTTTTTTTTAAGATAACATTTTTATACCAAATAATGTTTTTTTGACATATGTAGATCCAAAAATATTTCTTCAAAAATTGATGGATTTTGTTTCCCTTCTCTTACCTTGTATTCCTATGATGCATATGATTTAGTTAATAGAGCAATTTTGACTCCAAAAAATGATAATATGATAGAAATAAATAATCTTTTAATTGAAAAGGTCCCTAGAGCTGCTAAGCAATATATTAGCTTCAACAAAGATGTTAATCCAAGTGATCAGGGTCAATATGAAGGTTTTTTTGGTACCATTTCATCAAAAAACTTAACTCCACATAATTTGATCTTTAAAAAAAATTATCCTCTTATGTTGTTAAGGAATTTAAATTCAATAGAAGGTCTTTCAAATGGCACAAGATTGATCTATCGAAGTCTTGGAGAAAATTACGTTGAAGCTGATATAACAATAGGGAATCACAAAGGCAAACACATGTTTATTCCATGAATACCATTAGAGTGTATAGATAAAGAAAAATGTCCTATTTCTTTTTATCGATTTCAATTTCCAATAAAGCCTTGCTCCACAATGACAATCAATAAAGCTTAAGGGCAAACGCTTGATTATGTTGGCATTTATTTGCTGCAACCTGTCTTCTCTCATGGTCAATTGTATGTTGCTTTATCAAGACCACGTCGAGCATCTTCAATGAAAGTTCTCATCGAACTTGTATATCATGATATTGTTAGGCAACTATATACAAGAAATATTGTGTATAAGAGATTTATCAATTTGTGGAAAGAGGTTTAAATTTTTTTGTAACATTCTTTTTACTTGTTTTATTTTATTTTTCTTTTAATGTAGTTGTTTTATGCCATTCTAGAGCATTTATAGTTGTTACAATGGAAATATGTTAGTATGATATGTTTTTAATGTTTTTTTTGTTTTAATTAATATTTTCTTTTGGGGCTTTTATGCAAATGCAAGATATCATGGCACAACATTTGATGAAGATTAAGGATATCACTCATGCCATTACAAGCTGGAGTGTTAAAGTTCTAGTGGAATCTAAAATTTCTACTAGACAATCTCTACATAGTCCGCATAGATATCAATGTGTGACTCTAGTTGATGAATCTATAAGCAATTTTTATTTAATAAAATGCTATTGTTATTGTTATTCTCTATGTAGTAGGGTGTGTCATGTAGTGAGATGTTGTATCTTACTTTTGATTGCTTTATAGGGTGATAAAGTGCTTGCTGCAATCTTTGACTTGGACATTAATCAATTTGAGAGGATGCTTTCATTGATGGCTACTTATATAATCTCAAACGCATGAGTGATTGTTGCAAATTTAGAGTTTGAAACTTATGAGAACAAATATTAGTAGATACTAAACTGTAGAACTGTCATCAAAAAAGTTTTGGACAGTGTGATCCCATCTTTTATTGTTGTACCTAACTATACTAAATTTTCTACCATTATTATTTCTAATCAAAGAAGATAGCTGGTGAGCACTACAATCATTTATGTATTTTTTTTAAATTCATTTCTTGTAGCTGTTGAAAATAATACTATGACCTTTTGTCTTGTAGACGTGCTAACAATTGTGATTAAAAAATTTGAGCAACGAGTTGTTGGAAGTTCTTCAAAGTCATCTATTATTCATGAATTTGGAATTATGAATCATGAGTAAGTTAATGTTGTTGTATTAATGTCATTAATTACTTTGCCTTTGTTTACATTTAGCATACCAATAACTAATTTTTAAGTCATCTAATGCTTTCTATATTTGATATGAAACAACCTCTTATATTATTTTTGTGGAGCAATATTGTGACATCAGAAGGTCAATTAATAATGTCATCAATTGAAGCTATGCCAATGATATTTGCAAAAAAACTTGAATGTTTCTTCACACTATGGTAAGTAAATATATTTTTTAAGTGAATTTTTTACATTATGATAGTGTTATGTAATGCATAATCATGATTTATATATATTTAAATAAATTAGTTTTTGTGTATGCGCAAAAAATCCCTACTGATCCTTCATCATAAGCACACGATGGTTACAAAATTTCACACTGTTGCTGATGTGGTTTGTTTGGAAGATGTGAGTGTACTCCCATTATATATGTTTAGTGAAGCATTTGCTTTTATGTATGTTAAGATATGATGTATTTTTACATTATTTGTTGGCTAAAAATTATTCATCCCTATTCTTCATGCAAGTTGAAAAATTTTCATTGGATGCAACTATTCAAGTTTCCAATGGAAATCAAAAATTCTTTTGTATGGCATGTGAAAAGCATCATTCTTCCTATGCAGCAGAATTCAATTGGTCAATTGGTTACAGGACATGTAATGAGACAATTGTTGCAAAACTATGGTAAGTAAAAGCATTTCATGCTTTGGATATCTTCTTTATAACAATAAATCATTACAAATAAATCATTTAATGAACACTACTTCAATATAGAGATATGGCTATTGTTAACATTTGTGATGAAACTGGTGTGCTGAAAGCAACTATCTTTGGGAATAATGTTGTATTGTAATGCTATTAAAACAATACAAATGAATGCATTTATGGCAATGGAAATGCATTTAGCGGTTAGGAATTAGTATAGTTATATTGTTTAAATTCTAAATTTACAAAGTTCAATAGCCATCTTTTGTTGTGATAGGGCAATCCACCTTTTCTTGAAATGATGAACAAATTGGTGGAAAAAACTCTATTTCTTATTAAACTCAACAAGAGTTATAAATCACGACAAAATGGCTTACATGCACAATATACTATTTTGAATACGTCTGAGTATTAGGAACAGGAAACCAGTCCATCATTTGCTTCAAATAATGATGTAACTATTAATGATGTGGATGTGATGATACCTGCTAAGTTAGGAGCATGAAAAGATTGTTTCTTGAAGGTATCAATTCATGAAAGATATCATTAAAAAAGTCTGCATGTTATTTGAGTCTCATGATTACTATTGATTGCATTTCCTTTGCTGGATGTTTGTCTAGATGATGACTCAGATTCAAGTGAGTCAATTGCAAATATAAAATGGAAATGTTCAAGTTCTATATGTATGTACATTACATTTTTCCATATGGGTTTTTGTTAATGTCAGATTTATTAATTTTAACGAGATTTGTTTGCTCATTAACAGGATCTTCAAGGAGCGTGGGAAAAAGCTCAAGGCCATACTCTAACTGATACTTCATTTGTTGTTTTGGGTTTTGTATTGGCTGCACTACTATTAGCTTGACATGCCAAACAATATGTTTTCTTTTGTCACAAAATGGTTGGTTAAAACTAAATTCAACCAATATGATTTTTGTTATAAACAGACTTTGTGGTTTGACTAAGTGCAAGTTGTGTATTTGATAGGTCATGCCACTGTCGAATATTTTTGTGATATTGTCGTTCATATTGGAACTATGAGAATGCATGAACGTTATTTATCATATTATAAATAGTGTTTAATAGTTTTAATTAATATGTCAGATTGATATGCTGATTGTATTACAAAAATTAAAGACAAAAGAGTTTCGTTGGGCAAACAAAGCAATTGATGTGATGATGACAACATTAATTAATATAATTATTTAAAATCTAACTGCCAAATTTTTGCAGTTGTAGTATATGTGAGTTAAATTATTAAAAAAGTACTAATATCCTCCATACATCTCCTTTCTCGGTATTTATAGGTAATAAAACATAGAGAAGGAAAATAAATAATAAAATATTTTTAATATTTAATAAACATACTCACATATGAAATGGGATGAAATAATTATACATGCAACTAAGCTTACAAGCATTAAACTAAAACAAAATTATTTGGATACAGGAAATAAATAAATAGCCCAGTAGTATTTGCATAAATTAAGATGTGTTATATAGTTTGTCATGAACTGTTACAGGAATTATATTTAACATACTATGATTCTGTCACATATATATTTGGGTGTCTAACTGTTATTGGAACAATATTAAAACTTCACTTTCATTTTGTTCATGTAAATGCTTTCAATGCAGTTGCACTTGTTTTTACATCTATATAAAAGTTCTAATTAACATAATGAATTACTATGTTGGTGTAATTTAGTAAGATAATATATAATTTGATGCCTCCAATTATATTAATTAATAAATGGGACAAATTAGATTTAAAATCATGGTTGCAGCTCAATTCACTTAATTTTGGATTGGGTTAAGTTTAAAATAATATGGGTTGTTTTACATATGTTGGATTCTAATGGTTTTATTATAGATAGGGTACAAGTAAATGCAATTGAGTTATAAATTCAAATAGTCCTAACAAGCTTTTACATCTGAGGTCCAATTTTTACACAAGTGATGAATTGAATAAATATTTAGGCCCACTATTAAATTTATATTTAGTATTAATGATAATTGTTAGTTAATGGCATTTGATGTAATTACATATTCTTTGGCCACTTACACACAAAATAAATATTATTTGCGTATGTTTTCACTCGGAGAAGTAGAGATTAATCATAATCACAATTTAGTTTATCTATGGGATATGACCACAATATCTTACTAAGGTTTTTAATATTCTACAAGACTTATCAGTAGAATATTTCCTTATTTTGTTTAAGAAACCGTAAACTCCAACTTCTCTTTTAATTTTTGTTTTGATATTTATATTATGTAAGTTAGGCTAATATTAGTATCAACATATTCCCTATGCTAAAGAAATTTTATTTTATTAGTATTAACTTTAATTTTAGTGCTCTATATCTACTACTTTTTTCGTAATATATGTGCATGTAAAAAGTAACATTCTTCCTCTCTTCTTTAAGCTTTCCTGCTGTTTGTTTTATAATAATTTTAATCTAGACTAAGAAAGATAAAAAACAATTCCAGCAAAATTAAAAAATATTTATTATATATTCATCCAAACTAAGAAGGATATTTATACATTCATTGCATTTTTTTTAATATTTAACTTATAAAATTTATTTGTTGAAAGTAGTTTCTAGAAAGTAGACATAACGTGTAATAATTCAGATAATTGTAAAATGATTTTTTCTATATTTACAATGTTAAGAATCTAAGTACATGATTTTTTTTAACACATTTAAGAATGTGTATAAGTATATGCAAATGTTTTTCACAAATTTTTTAAAATTATGACTGATTCAATATAGATGTAGACGCAAAAAATGTTTAATGATGGATTTCCAACTACAGTCAGACTGCAAAACAAATTGGCCTATTCATTCAAAATTCCATTTTACCTTTTCATGAATTCGGCTTCTGATGAAGCCAAATCAAACTCTTTATAAAAGTCGCTTCGTCAATAATTTTGCTTCATTTCTTAGTGCTTTAAGTGGTCAATTCTTTCTAATAACAGACCAAAAATGAAACCCACATTTGTTGCCCTAACGCAACATTCATCAACCCACGCACGCACAAAAACCAGTACACATAACAATGGGCTACTTGAATTTGGTGCAAACAAAGTCTGTTGTGCTTTTCATTCTGTTCCAAAGCCCAAAATTCAGTGTCCAGCCTTTGTCCTCGAGAAAGTCTATTAAACTTCTTTTTAATTTTTTGAAACCTAAAATACCAAAAAAAATATTATTTATATATAAAAAAAACAAGAGAAATCGAAACATCGCTTCGGCACTATCTCTTGCAGAGTTACCAAACACACAAACACGGTAAGCAGTTCCGCAGTGCCAAAGTGATCCCAACAGTCAGGTTTCAGTTCTTCTTGCGCGATATTTTTTTGCACTAACTCATTCAAGCATCCTTTTCGTTTTTCACTCTCTTGTCTTCTTTTTTTCGTCGATTTCTGGTATGATTTCATTTTCCCATTACCTTTTCTTGTTTGATTCCCTATTTTCCTCATAGAATTGAAAATGTATGAGAAAAAATACCAGATTTTTATAAATGTTACGAAGTATTTTCGCGTTTCTGTTGCTTTCAATGAACAAGTTTTCTTCCTGCATGCAATGATTTATCACTTTAAATCATTACTCTGATCCATTTTTCCAATGCTCTGTTGCGCACTATGTATATGTATTCAACTATGGCTTAAAAAATATCCATTTTTTATTCTTATTCTTTTTACACTTCAGACCTCGTTTACATTCTAATCTGTATTGTGTCAACAATCAGAACATAATTATGTTCGCTACTGGAGAATTTGTTTTCACTCAGGTCAAAAAAATATTGGAAAACACAAATTAACTTTGCATGTTCTTGAACGATACCTTATATATCTAATATGCATGTCTAATGCAATTTAGCTGATTACGTTAATCTTCAACAGTCACACGTGGAAGAACTCGAAGATGCGGGGTTTATAAAAATAACTAAGGTTCAAGTGAAAAATCATTTAGAAGAAACAATGGAAACAAACTACCACTTACAGACTTAAGGGAGAGATTATATTTTAGTAGATATAGGTCCAGTTCGAACGACATATCATTATACATTCACAATTGAGCCCTTTTTTGCATCTATCTTCAAAAAGCAATATCGTTTTGATGCAAATATGTCACGGAAAGAGATGCAAGAAGTTGAGGATTGGCTTGACTCCAACTTTCTGCATGGTCTTGGTGGAGGTAATTTTATAACATCCATTAAAGATTATTTTCAGTTGAGCATTGAGTGAATTTCATTATTTTATGATTCCAATAAGTACTTCAATATTATGCTCTACATCTAACTACAGATACAGAAAAAATGCCTATACATAATGACGATGATCATACAAGTAAATAGATTTCATTGTCACATCTATTTCTTTTTAACATAAAGATAAAGTTATTTTTTATTTTCACACTAACAAGTGTGAATTTATTCGATTAATTTCTTACATAGAGATTGCTGGTGCAATTATGAAATTTTCAAGTACTTTTATAAATCACTGATATTGTAAATAGAGTTACTATTTTTCTCTTAATTTTCCATTTTTGAGAATAACATTATGTCAACTCTTTTCCTTCGTTATTTTTTAAAAGTCAGTCTATATCTATTGCTAGTAAAAAAATAGATTTTGTCCGGTAAGTGTGCTTAAGTTGTTTAAATTTATATTTTCATATTTTATAACTATTATAACATTTTTTTATTAACGCTGTTGTCTAAGTGAAATAGGATTTGCCATTGGGGATAATTCAATCTTTAAGTCTTTACACTTAACATGAAGTATACAAGTGGCGTGTTAACAAAGTGTGGTGTGCTTGGATGAGAAATGGAACTATTGTTGATGTTGGAATAATTTTGTTCGAGCACATAGATTGCAAGACAATTATCAACTTCTCATTCAACATACAAGACTCAACATTATGGATGCAAGAGTTTTTTATCAAAAGGGAAAGGAAGGGCTTTTTCATTGGAGTGAAGAACTTAGCAGAGGAAAACTAACTGAGCTCATGAATAATACATCCTATCAAGAGAACGATAATTATAAGAAACCATACTTAAATTAAAATTACAATTTTTGCTTCCTTATATTTAAACACTTATTTCTTTGATATTATATTCATCCTTAGAAAATTAAGATTTATTCTTTGCTACATCTAAATATCTCCCTTTTTGATAGTCTATGTGAAAAGCACAATGTTGGATATTTATGGAGCATCAAGATAGAGAAAGGCCATGCGCTTTTATGGGATGAAATTATATTGGTCCAACTACACCATCAAAAGTTGGTACGAAGGACAAATAATTCTAAATTATACTTTATGAATATAATTATAGTCTTCTGTGCTTAATTTAGTGACACTGAATATTGTTTTAGGTTCCCACTGAAGTTAAAAAGATATTTCAAAATAACAAGGACAAAAACCTAAAGATTTGCTTTGGACTTACAAAATACACTGTGCCGCTGCTTCTTTGCATAATGACAGCATTTGGCAGCAAAAGTTTGGCAGTATTTCCAAAGAAGCGTGCAAAAGAATAGCCAAGAGGGTGCTTTGGGTTCAAACTGATGCTAACACATTTAATCTGCATTTCTTTGCACCAGGAGGCACTGAATTAATACATAATTCAACCCCTGTGTCATAATGGAATATATCATTGGTGCATGATTGATCACTCAAAATACAGTCTGCTACTTGCAGTACTTCCTGGCTGTTTTCCAATGTTTGGCAACATTTTCATGATTAGCAAACGTGCTGTGGGTAATCGTTAGAATTTCTGAGCTATCGTGAGATTTGTTTTGGTTCTCTGACAGATATCTGCTGCTAATTTGATTCATTTTACTACTAAGTTACTGCTGCTTTCATTTGGTACAATCAACATTGAGTCAGGAACTATGGATTTTTGTACCTATATTCTGTAGCTGTAAAGTTTGATAAATGAGAGCGTTCATAAGATTTTATGTGCTGATAGTTAGGAATTGACTTACTGGCTCTGACATGTAATGAAATTTTGATCAGAACTTTGGACTTTTGCGGATACTGGAAATGAAATAACAATTCTGTTTAGAGTTGCTTATGCACTGAAATGCTGTTTTGATCTTGAAGTATCAAAAAATTTTGTTGTTTTTAAATTCCAGCGTATTTTCATGCTTAGGTTGCTGCATCTTTTTGGTTGATTGGCTGTAGTCAACTTGCTCAAGTCATCTCCTGAACAAGATGGGGTTAGAGATGCTACTTGAAAGCTTCATTTGGCACAAAGAGCCAGTTTCTGATCTCTATTGATAGTATATGTATGTATGTGTGTGTGTATATATATTAATTAAACAAATGTCAGATGAAATCAGCTGGGCTAGTAGGACCAAACTTTTGCTATTTTGGGAGCTTGATGTGAATGAAATGTATGTCTTCCTAAATTGTTTTGTGATATGGAGCTACAGACCCTCTTTGCTTGTGAGTATATATATATTATATACACACATATATGTATTAAATTGTATTTAGATTATGCATATAGTATTTGTATGAAAAATATTATTTAGTAATATTAGATGATAGAATTTAAGTGTATGTTACTATGCTGCATCATTTAGCACAAGTAATATTTTTTGGTATAGTTCCAAATTCGCAAAATTTTAAAAATTTACAAAAAGAAGGTGTTTGAATTCTGTTAGTATATATAAGCAGAATATGGCAGAACAACTTTGTGTAATATATCTATTTTTGACATATGTTTAAAATTAAGGAAAAATTTATTAATTAATTTCACTCAGTAATCTTATAGTCTTATATATTACTAGATAATAGAAAATTATATGTGATACAATAGTTATTATTATATCTTTTTCTAACCCGAGTTACAGAATTCCAAATAGGAATTTGTTTATTTTGAATTGGATTATCTTTAATCATACGCTATTATATTTATAATATCCACTATTTTATGAAAAGTAAATTTGCAGTCAAATTTTCTTCTTAACAAACAAGCTAAGTGTTGTATTTTTTTAAAATATAATTACATAATATAGAATTCAACAAATAAAATTATAATTATTTAACAATTGGCTGTGAGAGCTAAAATGTATGGAACGTCATAATTCAAATGGTCGTATTTTGTTGCAGCATGATGATTATGTAATATTGTTGCTTTATTTAGGGTTTAAATATCAATTATAGTATTCATAATAAGAATATTGTGAAAATGTTTAGAAATACATATTTTGTTTGTTGCTTGAAATTTTTCCTTTTTATTCTTTATTGGTAGAATTGAATCTTATTATTTCAGTTTTTTTTATTTTCTCAAAATTTACTATACCATTACAAACTACATTTTATATGTTGTTTTTTTTTTAACTAGATTTTTTTTTTGTATAATTACATTATACCAAAGTCCTTCTAAATATAATAATATTTTCAAATTATACAAATTTTATATCTAATTATTACAAAAAAATTAAAAATTATATTTAATTATTTCGACTCTAATTTTTTTCTCTGATAAACTTGTATAACAATAGATACAAATGTAAAAAAAAAAAAATTGACATGTAGCTCCATAGGCACTCCTTTTCTAATGTAAATGTAAATGTAAAATGTAAAAGGTTGTTGATTCTGAGATTAGTGAAATATTTTCTTCAGCAGATTAAGGGTGCTACAAATTTATTTTGCATCAATTTATCCTTATTGATTCTATGATTTTCTTAGAGAAAATTACTAATTGAGTCTATGGATATTTTGCATCAATTAATTAGAACCATGTGAGCACAAATTACAAGCCAGGACTAAGGAGAAGTACCACACATACAACTTCATCTAATCCCCGGCAAAATCTATTTGTTGCTTCTGGTTCTCCAAATACTATATTGAACATACATACAGAAAATTACAACATCCTAAAACGATGCTAACTGGACTGGATTACTATCTGTGTATTGAGGAATTGTCCACCCTCAGACAGTGTCACTGAAAATTGAGCGCACATCCACATCCACATCTGAACAATGAACAAGAGAAACAAAATATAAATCAAACTCTGCTAGTTTGAACAATGTGGAACAATGTTTGAGCTGTATATCAAAGAAGACTTAATTATAGGACAAAAAAACTTTACCGTTAATTCATGTCAAGGCTGTGTAACAATGGTCTTGCCAGTGGAGGGTTCTTTCCTCTGAAAACTTCTTCTAACCATCAGAAGATCTCCCACCCGCTGAAACATTGTTTTCATTCTTTTATTGGCATTCCCATCAGTATCTGAATCATCAATATGTCCACAGTCTGAATGATCAAAACTGACTGAATTTGGCATTCTTTCATCATCTGTGAAGGCAGAAGAATAACCCCTGTGGTGGGAAAAGACAGATTTTGGAGTATAAAACTCTGCTGTTTCATCAAGCATTGAGCCTCTCAGGGCCTCGGCCCTCTCATGATCTTCATCCAAAAAATCTTCAGGTTCAGTCATGAACTTTAGATCCTCAGGATTAAAGCTGAAAGTTTTCTCAATATTGTTCTTCTTATCCTCAGTCTTCATACGTGGTGAGACTGTTGATAACAATCTCTTCAACTCCTTAACTTTCTCACAAGCTGCAGCCTCTCTAATTCTAAGCCGTTCATTCTCTCTTGTAAGGAAAATCAATGCTTCTTCCTTTTCAATAAGAGAGTCCTTCAGTTGAGAGTTTTCATCTCTAGCAATTCCAGCAGCTGCTTTTGCAGCATTGGCTTCACTAACTGCCTGCTTAAGTATGTCCCTTAATTTGTATGTTTCTTCCCTTGCAGTCCTCGTCATATTTTCAGCTGCTTCTAAGGACTCTGCAAGTTTCTTGTTTTCTTGTTGTGCAATTGCCCTTTCCTCTTCAGCTCTCTTTATGCAGCTCACAAATCCCATTTCTTTCCCATTCCAAGCCAAAATCGTTTCCTCTGCTTCTAATCTCAGTCTCTCTGCAGTGTTTTTGTGCAACTCTGCCTCTTGTTTGGCTTCAGCTAAGAGCTTCTGATACCTTTCCTCAGTTCTTCTTAGCATTTTCTTCAACTGTTTGGCTTCTCCTTTCACATGCTCAAGTTCGATTTTCATAAAACTCACCTTCTCCTTTGCTTGATTGGCTTCTGTTGCAACTTCTTTAAGTGCCAATGCTAAGTCTTCCAAGGCCTTTGTACTCTTCTCTTCGACCTCTGCAGCCATTTTCAGTTCATTTTTGAGCAATTCCATCTCATCAAATAGACTCCTGGCCTTCAACCAGGCTCTCCTTTCACCTTCTTGGGCATGCGCCAGGCTCTCCTTTGTCGTTTGGAGCTCAAACACGAGACCTTTAAGATCTTCTTCCCCAAAAGAATCACTATCTTCACTACTGGAGGACTTAACCTCTTCTTCTCTACTACTTTTATTTGACAATTCTTCTTCCAAGAATACAACCCTGTCCCTGAGGGAATTGATTTCAATCTTTGATTCCTCGAGTTCAATCTTTGCTGCCTCAAGCTGTTTAGTCTGGACAGCAAATGATTCAGCCATTTTGGACTCCAACTGCTTTTCCCTTTCTGCATCATCTTCTAATTCCTGGATTCGTTTATTATTTTCAGAAAGCAAAACCATCATATCTTGCTCCTCCTGCCGCACATTTCTCAATTCCTCTTTCAATTTATCCAAATAAATATCCTTTTCTGCCAAAACTAACTCAAACCGTCTTGTTTTTCTGAGTTCCGTTTCTAAAGACTCGATCATTTTATCCTTAACATTCAATTCATCCCGTGAATCAGATAGCAATTCCTTAATACTTTCAAGCTGCATAATTAGTTCCCCAGCCTTCTTGGGGGACAATGCTTCGTTTACCCCCACATTTCCCTCAGAAAGACTTAATCTTTTTTTAGCCCTCTTCAACTCCTCCTCCAGCTCTCCCATCCGCTTCTGCACAGACATAACTCTATTGATCTGGTTCTGCATCAAAATGAAAACCCCACAAAATTAACGTTGCCCTTTATACATAGTTTAACATAAACTATTCAAATCGAACGAATTCACGACAAAGGTATGGATACCTCGGATAATTTTGGAGTGGAGGACTTCGTATCAACAGATTTAAGGGCGTTTTCATCAATCTGTGATTCTAAAGCATCACCTCTACAAAGCTTTGATGCAGAAAGGGTTCTTGAAAATACTGATGAATGACGATTCTTCTGACCAAAATCAACCCACCCCCCTGATTATCTAGGAATCCCATAAAGATTAATACATATTCAATGAAAAATTAACTCAAGATGTGTAAATGGCCATGCAAAAAGTATATGAGAAAGGAAAAGAGTACTCCAAAGGAAATGAACAGAGAAAAGACAAAAGCCCGGAAAACTAGAAACGTTGCAGCATGTAAAGATCCCGATAAAATCTCTGCAACCCACGGAATATTACCATGAAAATATTGATGGTCCAGAAAAAATGGAGTACGTACAAGAAAGACTGCATTTAGTAGTATACCTTGATTTGGAAAGTAACATGTTTGTAAATTTGCTGTCTTCTTTTGAATCCTCGGCTATGAATTTGCTATACTATCTTTAGGATAAATAAGAGGAAGTACTAGAAAAATAGGAGAAAAATAACATAATCGGTTAAAAAACAAAAAGAAAAAGAGAAACAAAAGAGACTTTCTACACTTTGATTAATTTATGTTACATTTTTTATTTCATCTTTTATTTCATTTCATAAATATATAACATTTTTTTGAAATACTTTTTATAAAAATAATTGATTAAAAATCTAATACACTTAATACAAAAAATAAGATAACTTGTAGTGAGAGATTAAATAAAAAATAAGATAAAAAATCCTAAATAGATGTTGAGTGCATTTTGTTGTGTGTTTTGATTGAAGGGGCTTACGAAAAAGGTCCGAAATTGGCGGGGTTTTATTAGGTAAATCTGCCACAACAACAAAAAGAAAAAAGAGATGGATTTTGTCCGAAAGAGACAGAAAAATGATGTGATACTAAGATTCATATGTGACAAGAAATCTGCATGATATGACTAAAAGGTTCACATGGATGATGGATCCCATAATCTTTAATTCTATGAAATGTTGAATGATTAGATTAACTTTTAAGTGATGATAAGGATTAAAATTATTTTATTTAAATATATTATATTTATTATATGTGGTGAAATGAAGAATGAGAAGAAATATATGTTTATATATGTAGATGAAATTAGATGGATTTAGTTGGAATAAATATAAATTGATCAAAATACCTTTGCACATGAAGATAAAATTTTGAGCTCTTCTTCAGGCATAATTTAAAGATTTATTTGACAACATAATATTTGAAGGGCTTAAAATGATTAAATTAAAATTAAACATTTAAATTTTAGAGAAAAAATTTTGAGGCCTAAGGGCAAGAGAATTGGCATTTAGGTGCCAAACATATTAAATATTACCCGACATATTGACACTAATCACTAACAAATTGATCTCTAAGCACCAATGTTGCAAATGCTGGAGCCTAGACGTTAGCATACAGGCGCCTAAGTGCCAATATTGCAACATATTTGCACCTGGGCACCACTTTTTTGATGTTGATGTT
>JACGDI010005492.1:54995-72329 GCA_014898725.1 Jacaranda copaia | reverse complement strand
ACAATATATTTATTATATGTATAATATTTATATGGGCGGGGTCGATAAACCCCATACTCTATTCCAAATAATTCGAATTAGGAAAATTGCGCTCGTAGCCCGCTCCGTGCCCCATTAAATCGCCCCAAATCCATTCCATTCGAGATGGGATTGCCATCCCTATGCAGTTGTAATTGCCTCCCACGAAATTTACATTTTTCCCTTGCGAAGGAGCACAGAAGCGAGGGGTGAGTCCGTGAGTGAGGAAGAATTTACAAGTTGCATTAAAACTTTCAACTTTCACCTTGTTAACGGCATTAGTATAACTTTTTTATGATTTTATTGTCACCTCAAGACGAAATTATTGAAAATAATGATCCAAATATTAGACAAATTAAAAAATAAGAGGAAAAGAGTAGCAATATTAAGAAAAGTTGTAATTGTGTTCCCAGTCTAATTGTTTTTTTCATATTTCAATCCTGCATGTTAAAAGCAAACTTAAAACGATTAATTAGCGAAAAGCATAATTATTCGTCTATTATGTGTTTTGGAAGGAGCGGAAAAGACAGAAGCTGCCAAGACCAAGAGTTTCTGTTAGTTTCAAATGGTAAATTTTTCATCAATCGTCTAATATTTTTGGACTATTATTTTTTTCCCATTTTATTTACACAACTATTATTTTTATAACCCCTCCAAATTTTAAATCTTATTAATAATAATTTTATCAAGAAATTATAGAAACAGTCAGGTCATAGACAAAATAGAAAGCTTATTAAATTTTTTTACTGGTATGATTATTTTTTATTCCAAAAAAATCCTAACGGTTAAGGAAATTGGTTCTATGTGGTGTCAGGAGAAACTAGTAATTTTGCTATTACATGAGTGCGATTAACAATTAAACAAAATCACACTCATTGACATGAAGCCACATCTATACTATTATATATTACAGTTTTGTGTCGATCGAATTATGCAATTTTAGCAAAATATCAAATTCCTAAAATTTTTAGTTTTTTAATTTAATTGAAAATTTTTCATTTATCTACTTTTTTTATTTTATTTTAATTCAACTAAATTATATATATATCATAAATAAAATATAATATTGTGTTTTATCCAAAATTACAATGTAAATTTTATCTCATAGAATTGTAAGCACAAATTTCTTTATCTGCAATAAATCAAATTATAAGACAAAAAAAAAATCTATACAAATAAAATAAAATTCAAACTTATCAATTGTAGATCTAATCTCTAATTTAATCCTCTTATTCTTCCCTTTCAGATCTTATCTTGAAACTTGATGAGCTCTGCGATGGATGACTTAAACACCATGGATCTCCTTGAATTTGATTTAAAGAAAATAACACCAATTCGAGGGTTTTGTGCCTTAATCTCGAATCAAACGCCAAAAATATGAACTCCACAAAGAACATTTTGAACATAACATCAATTCGAGGGTTTCGCACCGTAATGTCAAATCAAACACCAAAATATGATAAGCTCCATGAAAAACATCTTAAATGTCATGAATCTCTTGAAATTATTTGAAGAAAATAACGCCATCAAGGGTTCAACATCTTAATCTCAAATCAAACTCCAAAATTTAATAAGCTCCGTGAAGAACATTTTGAACACCTTGGATCTCCTTAAATTTGCCAAAGAGAATTATTGAACTCCTTCAATATTTCTCTCACTTGTTAAGATTTGTGTTGTGTGTAAAATGAGTTTTGGCCACTTCCTTTATATAAATGTTTGATGGAAGACTTCTACACTGACTTGAACTTGTTTGATAGTTATCTATTTGACAAGATAATATCAAACATTAAAAAATAACATCAAGTATCTAGAGATAATATCAAATACTTTAATTTGATTGGTCCATAGACATAGACAATTTATTTTTTATACTTATCAATATTTGATTTGAGTATAAAATAAATGCTAGAGTATTAATTAAAATTAACTATTTATATTTTGGAGTTAAATTTAAGAAATTCTAAGATAAATGGAAGTGTTGAATTAATAACTAACATATTATTTTATACATGTTACTTTTCAATTGGGTAAAATTAATATATCTACAAGGATAATTTCAAAAATATCTATAATCATATTTTTATCTCATTAAATAAATTTATAATTTAAAATATATTTTATAAACACCATACTAAGTACCCTTAGCACAAAATTCTATCTTTTTAATTTAACTTATCACATACTTTGTTACTCTACAACTATTCTTTTTCATTTTATTTCTACGATATTCGTACTACAATTCTATATTTTTATTCAGTTTTAGTTAATTGTAGGATCTCTTTCTCCAATTAGCAACATATAATGATATTTTTTTTAAATCATTTCATAGAAAGTTTTTAATATTTTTTTGTAACACATTTTTATAATGTTTTCATTTTGTTTTCAGCGTAAATTAATTAGATACTATCTTAATATATTTAATGTTATTACCTTATTATTTCCTTAATATTTATTTAAAATTAAAATTTTTATGACCAATTTAGAATTATAATTTTTATATTACTTAAAAATATTACCATGCTGTATTTTTTTAATTTCAATTAACCATATTTTGTGTATTCATTTTCAATACCATTTTTATATATTTGTGTATGTTCGTAGAAGAATTTATCTCTGCTATTGAATTTTTATTTTACTATTAATGAGGGTGAAAGTTGCACTTACCAGATTGGGCTAGGATTTTGATAATCGACCTGCCTGATTGAGTGAGTGAACCTCAAGTGTAGCTTGGCTAAGTCCTGCAATCACTAACAAATGTCAGGCTAGCCGAGGTGTCCTCGATTAAGGTACTCCGATACTCAAGTCAATATCTGATCGACTAAATGAAGGAGCAACAAAGTGAGGGCTTTTTAGTATAGAATGGCATACCTTGTGAGAGGCGGGTAATAGGGTATTTATAGCCTTCGTTGGATGATTGATATGTCTAAAATGTCCTTGACATTCAAAAAGGGTTCTTGTTCCTATGTGGGGGGTATTAAGTCCTCTCACATTTGAGTACTATTTCATGTGGCTTCATCTTTAACTTTCATGAATAGAATAGTACACAAAGGGAAGAGCTCCTCCTGCTTGGCGTGGCAAGATAAGCGATACTAGGACAGCATACACCATTAATGCGAAGGCATGCTGTCTGTTAGATATTAAATATGGCACAAAAAGGATTCTATAGTAGGATAACCTTCTTAGTTGACAAAAGGATCGACATCAAAGCAAGCTCTTGATCATCAGACAAAAGGCACTTCTCCATTCCTAACTCTCGTTGGAACCTTCGATCACTTATGTTCAACCTTTGCCCACCACACACTGGTCAAGTGACACAAATGCTACACAATGAGAGGTCGAATAAGTCGATGACACGACAGTACTTTGAAGATGAAATGGTCCTGGCCATGTACTCCATATCTAATTCCTGGGTCGATGGCCATTGGGCTAGGCCTATTAGGCCATCCTATATCATGAGCCCCCCCCACTTTCGAATTCTGATCAAGAGTATCAATGCGAAGGATTGGGGAGCAATATTAAGAAGTAGCAAGGTCTAATCGACAAAGGTTTGCATAATCAACCTAAGTTTAGTGCATTTAATGCGCCTGTTACATTGAGCCACATAAAGTGCCAAACAATGGCTGCGCTATTATTACAACCGTTTGGATTCCTGCGCCCGGGTGCCTATAAATAGGTGAGGTTAAAAGGCTCATTTTTTACTTTCACTACTTTATGTTTGGTTGAATTCTAATTTTACTGGCATTTCCTATGAATTGCTTTCTACGCTAGGTTTCATCAAAATCGTGTAAGTCTTTCCCTAATTTTATTCAAGCATCTCCTTTCCTTAAAATTGTAGCATTTTATGATTCTGAGGGTGGTCGGGGGAGTGATAGTGACACAACCCATTCTGATAGGGCCCTGAGTGAATCAACTAGTGAGTCAAGTAGTTCAAGCTCCAGTAGCTCAAGCAATGGCCATGCGATTGCTAGGGACGATACTAGACCAAGTGAGGTGCCAAAGTCCCGTGGTCGACTATTCACCCTTGAGCATTATAGTGAAATAGCATCCAAATTCACCCCTATCAACTTGGTATAGATTAGGCAGGTCTACCACATTCCCTCTGATTATGAACTCATAGTACCTAGTCCTGCTGATAGGATGTATTAACCCCCAAGCGAGTGTATAACTATATTCGATGAGGCTTCTAGGTGTGGATTTAGATTCCCTTTAGCCTAATCTATAGTCGACTTGCTAAACGGGTTGGAGGTTTGCATAACCCAACTATTACCAAATTATTTCTCAACCTTGTATAGCTCCGTTGTTCTTATACACCTATTCAACCAACTAGCCACATTTGGGAATTTTTTGAACCTCTTTCATCTTTCAATGTCTCAGGAGTTGGTTAGCACCGATGAGTTAGGGTTTTACTACCTTATCGCTCGGCCACACCAAAAGTTCTTTGTCACCTCGTCCTTTTCCTATAGCCTACAGTGGAAAAAGCAATATCTATATGCTCAATCATTGGGGGGCTTCAATATTTCTTTAGGGTGGTGGATGGGTCACATCGAGATGCTTGGGAATTTAACCCCAACTGGAATACATCCATCCAAAATTTGATTGAGTTTGGTCAAGTGGAGGCTTTGATTTTTATTGAGAAGAAAAGTTTGGTGTTGGCTGGCTTATCACCAGCGTAGCTAGATTTACCAACAAATGATCGATTAGGTAGATAGTATTATTAATTTAGTGAATTTACTTATTTACGTGCATCTTTGTGTTTGGCTTTAATTATTTTTGTTATTATCTATTGTGTTGGCAAATCGAGATGAGATAATAAACTGTGCAAGGCAAAAAGCTTTGGGTCGAGCTTAAAGAAATGAAGAGCATCATCAAGCTATCGTGGATCGATGAGAAGTTGCTCTAGTTGCAACCCCATCGCACCGAACTATGCAACCATCTCCAGCTGCATCACCCACTTAACCTGTGGCAACCATAGAAAGTAGCCCTACTAGTTGGGATAAGAGACAAATGGTCGAGCATGGAGGTTCTACTCAGAAAAGAGCTACAGTTGAGAAAGGCAAGGGAAAAACTATGGTATCGAGCCAGCCATCAGGTTATGATCTGTTCGAGCAATGTAGGGATAACGTGTTGTTCTACCTACCAAAGCTATCATCTCCTCAATTCAAGACAAAGTCGGCCATGGCTATTTACAATTCACTCTCCAGGGCGTCAGTGCGGTCAACCAAGGCTACTTCACTAAAGGTGATGATGGCCGAACTATTTGCGTTTGATTAGAGAAAGTTCATAGATCTAAGCCAGGACACTGCGCTTAGAGCCTTGGCCTATCACACGAATATAGTAAGTGTTTAGTCGATCAGTATGTCTTATCTAGTTTTATTTTCTAGTGAAGAATGGTTTGCTCATCTATAATTTATTTTGCAGGTAAGCCAGTTGAGCTACCATTTTTATAAAAGGTCAGAGTTGGATTTGGCCGACCGCAAGCAGCTACAGAAATAGGGGATCTAGACACACTGAGAATACAGCTTGAGTCTGCTCAAGTCAAGGTCGAGCAACTAACAAAAAAGGTTAAGAACCTCAATAATTAGCTCGTGATGAAGGATAGCAAGCTGGTCATCACTATCACTAAAAAGACTTAGACGAACAAGTTGCTACATCAAGCTAAAATAGACGTATAGCACGACTAAAACTTTAGTTAGATGGCGAGATACAATGCAGCCATTGAGGATGCTCAAGTAGAATTTTATAGAAAGCTCTCGCTAATGCGATGGGAGGCCGTGTAATAGTTTATGCTGTGCTAGGCATTTCAAGACATGAGCATTGTCTTCTCTTTGGATGACACTAACTACACGTTCGACAAGGCAATGAAGAAGTTGGAGTATCTAGACTATGCCTTTCGAATAGAGGATAAAGATCACATTAGCCCTATTCTAAATAAATAGCTACGAATGTATCCTGAGCCTGATAAGGTAGTTTCTGAAAAAGGAGCCATAGGAACTACCCTAGTCGAGTCCCTCAACTGAGGTGCAGAGGAAAGAGGTCAAGGTGACGAAAGAGTTTAAGTTTGCAAATGACTTTACATTCAAGATTCGCGATAGCATAGTTGACGCTGCTCAATTCCTACCATCCCATGAAAATGATTTTTTAGTCAATAAGGTAGGGCCATCCTGACCAGGCTTTGCTACTATCCAACTCCCTGCTGCTAGGTTTGAGCAACAGGTAGATAGCCCAGTGGTGGTTTCCATCCCCTCAAGCAATGAGCTCGATTAGGCCATAAAAGAGAGTGCTCAAGGGTATCGGACTAAAGGCGCAAGGTCAAGCAACCACTAAATTTTTTATTACATGTATATAGTCGCTCTGCAAGGCGCTGCTTTGTAATTTCCTTTCTCTTCATTTTTCATTTCATTTGTTTATTTTTTTATTTTTGGCAAGGTTGTAATTGAAAGCTTAAACAAATTGAATGAAATGTCATTTTAAACTCATCAATGTGTACTAATAAGTTTTTTTTTTCATTTAACACTTTCATTTTTATCGAATGTGGATCATTGATGAACAACAATTTGATCACAAATAACATAACTCCAAAAATAACAATCATGGTCGATTTAAATCAACTAATGCAAAAATAATGAAATAATCTAAGATACTAGTTGACTTTAGGGTTGATTTAGGCTATTGTCATTGCATTGAGATGAGTGCTTTTGTCGAACTAATCATATTAACTTAATGCTTCTCCTAGATAACAAAGTTTTTAGTTTGCTGCTAATGAACAACAAATTTCGCAATTCATTGGGTGTACGGTCGATTAAGAATGAAATAATTGTGAGCGTAATAAAATTAATCCAAGTAATTCTCCAATTAAATTGGAACTAACTAGAAATAGCTTGAATCCTTTTCGTTGTGAATTAATCACATTGTCATGATGTTTTCACAAGGTTATCCTCAATTATGGGGTTGAGTCTTTAATTGAGCATGTTTATCAACTTAAAGCACTAAATAGTTTTTAATCATTTTAGTTGACTTTGGGGTTGACTGAAAAATAGTCATCTTGTTTCTTCAACAAGGTTGAAAGACATTGGTCTCTGGGTTTGAAACTATTGCTTTGGTTGACTATAGGGTCGACAACAAGCTTCAAGTTAACTCAGGCAGGAAAGCCTCAATTTGGCAGCTTGAAGTCATTGTTTTTGTTTGCTATGGTGTCGACTGTAAATGTCACATTGAAAAACCTCAATTTAGCGGCTTGAAGCCATTATTTTGGTCAACTACGAGGGCAATTGCTCATTAGTTGAACTCCATTGATGTGCTTGGTTTTTTCATTGAAGCCAGTAGTTGATTGATTATTGGTCGATTGTAAGTGCTTGACTCATTTTGTTTAGTTAGGGACATGCTCTAGTAGTGCAAATGAATAGTTAGGGAAAAGTTAAGAACTTCATTTACATGATGCAGTACAATGGAGACTCAAAGTCTCTTCATACATAAAACTTCTTTAAATTGATAGCATTCGAAGGTCATGGGAGCTTATTGTTGTTCATGTTTGCGATGCAATGTGCATTGTACTTTGATGCTTTGATGCTTTGATGCTTTGACCACTGAGTAGGGTCCCTCCCGTTTGGGTCGAGTTTGCCAATGTTCTTCGATACTTCTATTTTTTTGAGGACAAGATCCCTAACCTTGAAGCTATGGGGTTGAACTCCCTTGTTATAATGCTTCGTCATCTTTGATATGTAGCATTGCATCGTGTTGTAAGCTCCTTGTCATAACTCGTTAATAGTTTCCAAGTCAAGTTTCCTTTCGGATTTATTTCTAATTAGGTTGAAATAGATCACCCGAACTGTGTGTTGTATTAATTTGAATGGGATAAATTCTTCAGAGCTATAGACCAAACTATAAAGGCTATTACCTAGAGCTATTCATGGGGTGGTTCTGTACGCCCATAGTACTTTGAGGAGGTTATCTGCTCGAATCAACCCAGTCCTTTCAAGTATCGCCTTAAGGTGGTCAAAGGCAGTTCTATTTATCACCTCGGTCTAGCCATTAGCCTATGAGTTCCCAACCAAAGTAAAGAATTGGCAGATTCCTAAAACTTTGCACCAATTTCTTGTGTTTTTGCTCTGAAATTAGGTTTTGTTGTCTGAGATTATGACCTTAGGAAAACTAAAATAGCAGATAATGTTCTTTCAAATAAAGCTCTTGATGGCCACGTCAGTTATTTTTAGGACAGTATCTACCTCAACCCATTTGGTGAAGTACTCAATTACAATAATAATAAATTTCCTTTGACTTGCTGTCTTTAGCAAGAAACCTACTGTGTCAATCCCCCATTGGTCGAATGGCCATGCGACCTGAATGTTTACCATCAATACAACAGGTTGGTATGGTATGTTTGAATAGACTTGGAGGATGGGCATCTTTTAGCAAAGTCAACGGCGTCCTTTAATACTATTGGCCATAAACATCCATATCTGATAATTTTATGGGCCAGAGATTATCCTCCAGAGTGATTTCCACAAATATCTGCACGAATTTCTTATAAGACTTCATGGGCCTAATTTGAGGTCAAGCATCTTAAAGGTGGTCCGAAGATCGACCTTCTGTAGAGTTGACCATGCTCATTGAGAGCAAATTTGGCTACTTGACCTTTAAGTCTGTGTGCCTCATTTTTGTCTTCAGAAACTGTTCCCTGACTCAAATAGAGCTTTGTTGCATCCTGCCAAGAAGAATCAGCTTCTTCTACATTTCCCACAAAATTCTGGTCGATAGTGCCTATAGTTGGTTTACTTGTGACCAAAAATGTAATTGGTCGATCTCTGGTCTCTCTTGTCGATCTAGAAAATTTAGATAAGGCATTGGTGTGCTCATTCTTTGATCAAGGTACATAGCTAAAGGTGAATTTTTTGAATAACCGCTATAACCTTTTCACCTTGGCTAAGTACTAGCTCATCGTGGAGTTTTTAGCCTCAAAGCTCTTCTTGACCTATTCTGCAACTAGTTGGGAATCTGTGATTGCCACAGCTGCTCGACTCCATAGTCTACTACTATCCTCATTCTCGTAAGGAAGGCCTCATATTTTCTCTGATTGTTGGTGATTAAATAGTCGAGCTTTATTGCAAAATCATACTCCTATACTAGGGGAGAACAAGTGAAATACCTATCTCCCCTCCTAAAGTGGTTGCTAACCTATCGACATACAGAGTCCACACAAAAAGGGTGTCATCATCCTGATCGAGGGGGTCAAGTTTCTCGACGTTGAAATCAGGTAAAATCTGTGCTTTTATGGTCGTTCGGGGTTGAAATGTGATATCAAACTCTCCTAACTCAATGGCTTATTTTTTCAATCCTCTTAACGTATCTGGTTTTGAGAGCACCTATTTCAACGACTGGTTTGTCAACACTATGATCGTATGGGACTATAAGTATGGTTGCAATTTTTAAGCTGCAATTACCAAGGCAAGGGCAAATTTCTAGATCTCAAGGTAGTTGTGCTCGAGGCCTTATAGTACCTTGCTACAGTAATAGCTAGGTCGAAGATTCCCATCTCTATTCAAGACCAAGACTAAACTAATTGAGGCTACAGCCATAACCAAGCACATGTGCAGAATTTCTCCTAGCTCTAGTTTGGCGAGAATGGGCGGCGAAGATAAATATTGCTTGAGTTTGACTAGAGCCTAGTCACACTGTTCGGTCCATTGAAAACTTGATTTCTTTGCATTTTTTAGTATCTTGAAGAAAGGTAGGCTCTTATCGGCTAATCGAGCAATGACCCTACTAAGAGTTATGATCCTCCCAACTAGATGCTGCACATCCCTAATTGTTTGGGGTGGGGTGATGTCCAAAACCACCTAGTTTTTTTATGGATTTGCTTCAATGCCCCTTTAACTAACCATGTAGCTTAAGAACTTGCCTCCTCAAACCCCAAAGATACATTTATTAGGGTTTAACTTCAGGTCAAAAACCTACAGTATGGAAATATGTGGTTGAGATTGATTAGATGATTCTTAGCATGCTCTGTCTTGACGATCATGTCATTGACGTACACTTCCATGGACTTTCCAATCTCATTTTTTAACATAAATTTAACTAGTCTTTGGTAGAGTACTCCTGCATTTTTTAGCCAAAAAGACATGACCAAAAAATAGTAAACCTCATTGGGGATGATGAAAGAGGTCTTATCTCTATCCTCAAGTGCCATGAATATTTAATAATAGTCTTGAAAGCATCCATTATACTCAACAATTCACAAATAGTAGTAGAATCAACTAGTGAATCTCTATGAGGTAGGGGTAAGGAACTTTAGGGTAAGCTTTATTCAAATCAGTAAAGTCATTACACATATGCCATTGCCTCCCATTCTTAGGGACAAGTATAACATTACAAAGCCAAGAAGGGTACTGAATTTCTACAATATATCCTGCATCTAAGAGTTTGTTGATCTCATCTTCAATGATCTGGCATCTTTCACCATTAAAGGTCCTCATCTTCTTCTTTATTGGCTTGTGCGATGGGGTCCATATTGAGGCGGTGGACAATGACGCTAGGGTTGATTCCCTAGAGGTTGGATGCTTCTCATGCAAATGCATTGATGTTTCTGTGCAGGAAATCGACCATAAAACACTCCATGTGGTAGCCCACATCACTTCCAATCTTGGTAGTCTTGTCGAGGTTTCCAAGTTTCAGTTCAATTATTTTGAACTTCCTAACGAGCTTGACATTGGTGTCTTCTAGCTTTCTTTTTTTGCTCATTTGTCCCTCTTCAAGTTTCACTATAGAGGCATCCCCTGAGGGCTTTATTTGTGGTTAGCTCTTCTGCTCAGTGGGCTCAATCAAAAAGGTATAACAGCATCATGCCTCCTTGATGTTGCACAAAAGCTCGATGTGCCAGTTGGGGTCAAAAATTTAATTTTCACGTTGTAGGTCAAGATGATGACCTGAAAGTTGTTCAGAACTTGTCACTCCATTATAACATTGTAGGAAAATGGGGCATCGATGACTAGATAATTAATCATGAGAGTTTTCCTAAAGGGGGGCTTCCCTAAATGATGTGGACAGGTTGATGGATCCCGCAGGGATTATTTCCAACCTCCAGAAGTGAACCAGTGGTGTATGAACTGGCTCAAATTCCAGCTGCCCTAAATTCATTCTTTTCAAGGTCAATAAAAATATGATGTTCATGGAACTACCATTGTTAACTAGGACCTTTCTTACTTCAAAATTGGCTATCTCCACCAATACAACCATGGGGCAGTCTATCTTGTAGTCAGATCCTTTGTTCTCAAGGTAGGTGAGGTTGGCCTTAGTGAAAGAAATTGGTTTAGCACTAGAGAAGAATTGGAAAACTATTTCAATCGGGGTGGACATGGTCAATTCCAGACTCTGCAAGGTCTATCTTCTAGCAAACTTTGAGTCCCCCCAGTGGAACCTACAGCGATCATGTCAATAACTCCTCGAATGGGTAGGTGTGGATCCTAGGCAAGTTTCTTTCCTCTATCTTCTTTCCTTAGGCTGATCGATCTTTCTCTGCAAAGAGTCTGATTGATTTTGCCCCCTTCTTACTTGGCTCTCTCACCAACATATTTTTTGAGATGGCCTTATCGAAGTAGCCTCTCGATTCCATCATGCAAGTTGAAACAATCTTCAATGTCATGACCTTTTTATTTGTGAAAGTGGCAGTACTTCTTTAATCTTTTCATCGCCTCAGTCTTCGTCACCTTTCTAGGCTTTTTCAGGAGGTTGTCATGCTGAATGGCAAACAACTCCTTTTTTCTCAAAAGATTGAGCAGGGTATAGTAATGAAAATGCCTGATGGGAGATCGATGACCTTTCTTGTACTGATGGTCATCTTTCTCCTCATTCTTCTTCTTGTTGACCTCAAGGTTGCCATATTTAAATCTACTCATATCTTCCTGGGTCATGTATCTCTCCGCTAGGTAAAGTAGCTTCTCCATCAACTGGGGCCACTCACACACCAATACATTGGCACATTCCTTATGTCTAAGGCCCAAGAAAAGCACATCGATCAGGAACTCGATGCATCGACTATCAATCTTCAGCACTTCTGTACTAAACCTACTGAAGAAATCACGAAAGGATCCCCCTCATTATATTTAACTATATGCAGGTAGGTATAAGGAAGTTTTGCCTTTCTTCAATTGGCAAACTGATGTGGAAATTTTTCGCACAACTGGTCGTATGAGTAGATTAACACTAGCTTGAGCTTAACAAACTAGTCAAGCACAATGCCCTGGAAGGTGGTCACCAACATCTTTACATGAATATATTGATTGTACCCATGCAATTACATCACATGCTCGAACTAAAGAAGGTGTTCATTAGGTTCGGTAAAGCTGTCATATCCAAGCAAATTGGTGGGCACTGTAGCATCGATAGTAATACGCTCTTTGATTATCTCCTGAATGAAAGATGACTCCCTTTCCAGATGAAAATGAGTAGTGCCCTCCCCATGCAAGTTCTTGCCTATGTTTCTCCTTGAGATCTCCTCGAGCTTAAGATTTAGCTATTGGACCTGGTGAGAAACTCCTTTCCATTTCTCTCGATTAGCCTGGGTTAGGTTTCTGTTCGATTAGGATCTCGTGCGTTCGACCTTATCACATTGTGGGGCTCAAATAAGTTGAAGGCCATGATCTATGGAATCTGTGACCTCTTCCCAATAGTTTTGCAGAGGCTCATCTCTTGGAAAACACCTAAGGCTTTCCTCATATTAGGGCGGAGATCGTCTAGTCTCTATTCGACCCTTTTTCTTACTTGCAGGTCTTTCTTCTCTTTGGATGTGTTAGGGTGTTGCACTGGTTGCTAGCCTCGGCAGGATCATATGTTGGTTTAGGGCAGCAGAAAGCTGAGCAAAGATTTATGTAGAAATTTGCTCACTTATAAGTTGCATCAATTGGGGTATGGTCAAGGTGACCACTTGCTCTAATTGGGTGTTAGGCCCTAGTAAATCAATCTCTTGCTCAGGTCGAAGAGAAAGTGTTGGGGACCTCCTATTTTGTTCTCTCTCTAAAGCAACTCGCCTAGTGTTAACCATTTCTCGATTGCAAACTCTAGTTTCCCACAAACGGTGCCAAATGATACGAGTGAAAGCTGTATTTACCAAATTGGACTAGGATTTTGATAATCAACCTACCTAGTCGAGTGAGTGAACCTCAAGTGTAGTTGGGTTGAGTCCTGCAATTACTAGTAAACGTCAAGCTAGCAGAGGTGCCTTCAGCTAAGGCACTCTAACGCTCAAGTCAATATCTAATTGACCAAATGAAGGAGCAGCAAAGTGAGGGGGTTTTAGTATAGCATGGCATACTTTATGAGAGGTTGGTAATGGGGTATTTGTAGACTTCTCCGAATGATTGATATGTCTAAGATGCCTTTGACATTCATAAAGGCTCTTGTCCCTATGTGGGCGGCATTAAGTCTTCCCATACTTGAGTGCTATTCCAAGTGGTTTCATCTCCAACTTTCATAGGCAGAATAGTGCACAAAGAGGGGTGCTCCTCTTGCTTGGCATGGCAAGATAAGAGATACTAAGGTAGCATGAGCCATTAATGTGGAAGTATGCCATCTATTAGAGCATCAAATGCGGTAGAGAAAGGATTTTATAATGGGATAACCTTCCTGGTTGACAAAAGGATCAGCCTCAGAGCAAGCTCCTAATCATCAAATGAAAAGCAGTTCTCCATTCCTAACTCTCGTCAAAACCTTGGATCACTTGTGTTCGACCTCTGTTCACTACACACTGGTCGAGTTATGCAAATGCTGCTCAGTTAGAGGTTGAATAGGTCGACAACACGACAGCACTTCGAAGATGAAATGGTCCTGGCCATGTACGCCACATCTAATTCCTAGCTTGATAGCCATTAGACTAGTCTTGTTGGGTCATCTCATATCAGCTATTATTTTAATTGCAGTCCCTTGATTTATCTAGATGAAAAATTATATTTACTTCTTATTTGAGTAATGTACCTCAAACAATATGATGTTATTAAATATTTAAAAATATTAAAATAATTTATTAAGTTGTTAAAATTATTTCAATTTTCTTATCAGATGAATGAAGAAATATTGTATATTTTTTCTATAAAAAATTAATTAAATTTATTAGTACTTGATTTTACCCATTTCTAATTATGTGAACATAAGAAAGAAACTTTTTTTATTTTTTGTATATAATATCATGCGCTTTGATAAGTTTATTTTGATTAGTTGAATCTTTGGTTATCTATGATATTTTTTTAATAAGAAAATCAGTTTATTTCTCTTTCAATAAATAAATTATATATAGAAATTTATTTATATGCAGGTAGAAAACAAAATTTCATTGCTAAATAAATATCTTTTAAATAATTGATAAATTTTGTATTTAGTAATTTATATTCATTTTGATAAGATTAACTATCAAAAATTAAATAGATATACAAAGTAATAAAATTATCTTGTAAACATGAGTGTAATAAACATTGAAATATTTTTTATCTAAAAAGAGTTACATATTTTGCTTTTTCGTTTAATTAATATATATATATATATATATTTACTTATCCAAAAAAGTTCAAAATCTATCCAAATAAAATAGTCGATAACTAAGTTGTTTCAAAACAATCAATTGCACATATTTAATAAATTCTTTGTATTTATATCAATATAATCACTTTATTTTTATCTGAAGTAATACAATATTCAATTATTTCTAATCAAGGATTACTAAATAAATAAAAAACATTCAATCATTTGATCTAACAAATTATTTTTATTACTTAATTAAAAAATTATTTTCTAGACAATTTAGAATTTAAATAACATAACTTCTATATAATTTATATTGAATATACTTCAAAAGTAAAATTAAAGTACTTAACAATCATTATTATCTCTTAATATCTTGACTTGCTTAAAAAAATTTACAACTTATATATTGCTTATGAAAAGGATAGAAATGTATTTATGTAATCTAACCATCACTTCTTTATTAAAGAGCTAGAAGCTCAAAAAATGAATAAATATAAATTAATTTATAATTTATCAAAAGTTTTTAAAATTTAATTATTTTTATAATTTTCTCTTTTAGACATGTAAAATATTTTTAGATGAAATCATATATATAGAACAAATAATTTAATTTGAAGAATTTATCTCAAATATTAAAAGTCACTTCCTATATGACTATATTATATTATTAATTTAAATTATTTTAATTTTTTAATAATATAATAATGGAGAACTCATTTTCAATTACTTAAAATAAATTAGTTTTTGTATAGGACATATATATAGTTGAAAAGCTTGATAAATAACCACTTAAATAGCAATTGATATCAATTTTTATATTCTTCAATATATTTAGTGGCACAATAGTATAATTATATAACATACATTTTCTTTTATATTTTTGCTTATAATAACTCATAAAAGAATATTTTACATCAATTAATGGTGTTAAAGCAAAAAATTTGATTGAAAGTAAGTTCCCATTTAATTATTCATATATTTTTATATATTTATAAAAGAAATTTATGAAATATTGATATTTTATTTTGAATTGAATATTGAAAATTTACTTATTATTTTATTCATAAATATAATATACGTTATTTGATAATATCAAAAATAATAAAATAACTAAATGCATATATAAATAAAAATAAATAAGTTTTACTTATTAGAGTTACATGGAATATTAAGAGACATTATAGTTTATAAAAATTGCATGCACGCTACAAACTCCTTATTGAATTAGTGATCAAATAATAATTCATTATAGTAATTTTCATAGATAAAGTACAAAGAGATCATATATTTATTCTAACAAAAATTTAACATTTTAAAATTTTCAAATGTCATGAAAATTGTAATTGTAACTTCCACATTATTAAAAAATCATACAAAAATAATTTATAATTAAAAAAATAATTTACTCATTTATGATCATATAAAAATATCTATGTAAATATATATCTACTTTAAAAAGCATATTGAGTAAAATGTGATGCTCCATTTTTATTTTCTTAATTTTTTTAATTTATCTTTTTAAAATTTTTGGTATATTTCGTAAATTTGGATCAACAATTCTTAATATCGCACAACTTATTTACATGAAAATTATCTTCAAACGTAATATCTTTAATTGAAATATTCATATTATTTTATTTAATTAATAATAAATTTTTTCTTTAAATATTAGAAATAATTACAAATTAACTTTTAATCATATAAAGTAAAATAAATATTATTAAAAATAAATTATTTTACTATTAAAATTATTTTTGATGCACGCACCAAACACATACTAGTTTATATAATGACATAACAATATTGAAGCAATTTAAATAAGTGTCGAATGGATGCAAACGGGAAAAGAAAAATCAGTGGTTGATTATTTACCTGGCTTATCTAATTTTTTTAATTTAATTTGATTACTTAAAAAATTAGAGATTATATCAACAAAAATTGACTATAACAAAATTTTAAAATATTCCAAAATGAGTAACTCCAAATTTAGCGTAAAATAAATTAAATCTTCCTGCTCTCATTTCCCAAACCTCCCGTTTCTTCATTGAGATAGTTGCACTATGTTCGGTTTAAAGATTTTGATAAGGAAAGAAAAATATTAAAAAAGAAAAAGAAAAAGATAAGAAAAAAAAAATTAATTAATTTGATTGTTAATGAAACTAATGAAGAAATTGTTGGGAAAAAGAGTAGTGATGAATGTGTTGGAGAATAAGAAAAAATTCAAATAAATTTTTCCCTCATTTTTCTCATCATTTTATAAGGAAAATTCATTTTCCTTAAAAACACTATTTCTTCCAAAATTTTTCTTTCTCGAATATTTTCCTTACCAACCAAACAATCAAAAATATTTTTCTTTTATTTCCTCACCAAAATCCATCTACCAATCATGGTGTAAGTCTTCTCTTCCCTTCTTTTCCTTATAATGTTGAATTTTTATTTCCTCGTTTCTTTATTATATTGTTGCTCTTCCTTCCTGTTTCTTCATTATAATTTATCGTCTCCTTCGCTTCGTTTACTTGTATTATTGGATTTCTGAATTTCTATTTCAATATTCACATTTCCTCCAGATTTGCTTAATATTTGATCGATACTCGTCCAGTATTTTATCTAACCAAACAACGAAACCTTTCCTCTTCGTTTGATGGAAGGAATCTATTTAAGAATATCACAATATCACATGCTACTTAATTATTCGCTTTTGAATTGAAGTTTCGTATTTTGGTTTTATACAATATAACTTTTTAAGTACATCTTATTCTCTTTCAATTATTCAGTACATTCCATTCATCAACTTCTAAATAATAATTTGGG
>JACGDI010005492.1:34331-46815 GCA_014898725.1 Jacaranda copaia | reverse complement strand
TAAGCTCTTTGCAGCATCACCCTCCATAGTATGAAAGCTAAACAACCATTTCCTTGTGCTCCAGTCTCGGTATTTGAAGGTGAGAAATTTGTACTTAATCATCAAAAAGAGTATTTTCAAATGTTATGAGATGGCATTCGCAAGAGAATAGCAAATACTCCACTTGATTCTATCTCATCTATCAAGGATAGTGTTCAATTTGTGCTTGAATCAATGAGAGGCTTCAACAAATTTGACATATCCAATGTGTAAGAATTATTGCTAGTACTTTTGGACAAAGTTGCTGCTTGTAATGAGGCAAAATTAGCATATTTTGAGAAATCATCTAATGAAATTTTTGCACAACAACTAGATGAGGCCAAAAGTCGTCTCCATAATGCTCAAACTAGAGAGAAAAGAAATGAATGAAGTTCAATCCACCTAAAAAGAGCCAAAATGTGTTGGGAAAGAGCTTGAAAAACTAAATGAAAGCAAGAGGAACTTGGCTTCATCATTGAAACGCCAACAACAACTTTTTCAAAGTACTCAAGTTGAAATTCGTGAGATTGAATAGGAAATTACTGCTATCAAGAATACTCCTCCATTGAGTAACAAAGTGGTTGAGAATTTGTAAATTTCAATGGAATACTTGGAGGCTATCAAGGAAGAATTGAATAACTTGAGTCCTTTTACTTGAAATTTGTTTAGAACTTTTTGCTCTTTGCTTTTCTTTTTTTTAATAAATTATGCTACATTTATTATTTTTTTGAGATTACATAATAAAAGATATCTTTCTTTTATATCTTGTAATCTTTTAATTTTTTGACCAAACAAAAACTACTACTCTTTTTTTTTAACTCAAATTAATTAACTCAAACAACTAAAATGTATATGTTTAACTAAAAAAACTCAAACTTAATAAAAACAACTGATTGTTTTTTTCTTTTTTTTTAACTTTAAAAAAAACTCTAATTAAATAAAAACAAATAAATAATTTTTTTGACTAAACAAACTAATTAACTCAGACAAATAAAAACAACTGAACTATTTTTATTTTTATTTTTTTAACTTAAAAAAACTCTAACTTAATAAAAATAACTAAACTACCTTTTTTCTTTGACTCAACAAACTAATTCACTCGAACTAATAAAAACAATTGAACTATATTTTTTTTAGCTTAAAAAAACTCTAACTTAATAAAAATAGCTAGACAACTTCTTTTTTTTTTTTATGGCTCAACAAACTAATTAACACAAACTAATAAAAAAACAACTAAACTATTTTTTTTAAAACTTAAAAACTCTAACTTAATAAAAATAACTAAATAATATTTTTTTCTCTTCTTGTTTTTCTTTTTTTTTTAAAACAAAGGAAAAATATAATTTAAAATAAACTCATGACTGAATTTAGAGAATATCTAAACTACCTACGTACCCAATAAAGAGATCAAGTCATAACGTAGTTCAAAGAAAGCAACATTTTGGAGGGGTTGCCATTCACAATTTATACTCATACATGCCAGGAGTATCGATTACTTCACCACCTTGGACTAGGTGGGGTATTTGATATTTTAATCACATAAAATACTTTTAGTAAGGTAAGTTAGCAATTTATCAACATGCACTACCTTTGGTGGAGTAAGTTAGCATTTTAACCACATGCGCTTTCTTTGGTGGGTACCATTTGTTTACAATTTATACTCATGTGGATTAGGAGTAACATGCAGTTTAGGCTTGTGCATCAAGAAGTAACATGCAATTTAAACTCGTACGTCAAGGAGCAATCTTCCAACTTTATGCATAATAGCGCTTCAAGAACTTTCCATTTATAGGGCCAATTCTTATTCCATTTTCGGCAACCAACTTATATACACCATTTGTATAAACTTCTTTGACAACATAAAAATCATCCTATTTTGATGTGAATTTATTCCCAGTCCGATAAGTTGTGTGATGGGTCTTCTCATAGCGAGCACCAAATCCCCAACTGTAAAAAATCGTGATCGCACTTTCTTGTTAAATGCCATGGAGGGCCAAGCTTGATAACATTCAAGTCTTTGTTGTGTTTCCAATCTTTTTCATCAAGGGCCTCAAATTCTTCAAGACGTAGGTGTGCATTTTTTTCCTTAGTCAATCATTCTTGTATGGCTATCCTCAATGAAGGAATTTGTTGCTCAAGGGGAAAAACGACTTCAATGCCATAAAACAACAAATATGGAGTTGCTTGTGTAGGTGTTCTATGAGTAGTTCAATATGCCCATAAAGCTTCTCCAATTCTTTTATGCCAATCTCTCTTTGACTTTAAGACCACTTTCTTCAACAAATTACACATAGTCTTATTGAACACTTTAGCAAGACCATTAGCCATGGCATAATATATGGAAGACTTCTTCTACTTAAAATTGAACTTTTGACAAAGTTTATCTATCAGATTATTACTAAAGGGCTCTCCATTATTAGTGATTATGTATCGAGGAACCCCATAGCGAAGTATAATGTTGACTCAGATAAAGTCAGCAATATTTTCCTTCTTTACTTCTTTGAGGGGTACTACGTTAGCCCACTTAGAGAAATTGTTTGTTGCAGCCAAAATATACAAGTGCTCAGCAGATGACTTTGTCATGGGTCCAACAACATCTAACCCCCAAGCATCAAATGGCCATGAAGAAATAGTCGGATGCAATAGCTCGAGTGGTTGGTGAATGAAATTTGCATGAAATTGGCAAACTTGACATCTTTGAGCATAATCAATGTACTCTTTTATCATCGTTAGCCAATAGTAGCCCATTCTTTTTATCCAAAAATATAATTTTGGACTTGACTAGTGAGCGCCGCAAACTCTAAAATGAGATTCTTCCATGGCTTGGATAGCTTCATCATCACTTAAACAATGCAAGAAGACTCTATCAAATGATCGCCTATAAAGTAAACCTTTGTAATAGATGAAGTAAGCCACATAATGTTGGATATCAACTCTTTGATGTGGATTATCTAGTAACTTTTCATACTTCAAATAGTCCACAAAGTGCTGGTGCCAATCTTCCTTCTCTATCTCAAATACTTGAACAACATGGCTTTCATCTTCTTCATAATCCTCATTCTCGAAATTAGCAGTATAACCCAACATTTACATATTAGAATTCTCATTTCATTTTTAGGTACAGCAAGTGAAGAGGCTAATTTAGCTAACATAACAGCTTGCTTATTTTCCTTTCTTGGCACATGTTCAATTTCTACATCCCAAAGGCATCCAATGAGCATTTTTGCATAATTAAAGTATGGGAGTAATTCAAGCTTTTTGACTCCATATGATCCAAGCAACTAGTTGACCACCAACTTAGAATCTCCTTAGACTTTAAGGTGCAATTATTTTATGTCAACCGCCATTTCCAACCTAAGAATAAGAGCTTGATATTTAGAAACATTATTGGAGTAATTTTTAGTTAAAGTGAAGGAGTATGGTAATACTTCATCATTTGATGTGATGAATACCACTCTAACACCAGCTCCTTCTTTGTGGGATGCTCCATCAAAGTATAACTTCCAAGGAGGTGTAATTTCAACTACCAATACATCTTCATTAGGTAGATCATCAAATAACTCCCACTTAGCAAGGATAGGGTGATTAATTAAGAAGTCAACCAAAACTTGTCCTTTTACTGCCTTCTACGGAACATAGATGATTTTGAATTATTGCAGCTAAAGGTACTATCTTGTGAGTCTATTAGAGAGGACAGGTTTTCACATGACATATTTTGTTGGATTTACTTTTGAGACAAGACAAACAGTATGAGCTTAAAAGTAATGCTTCAACTTTTAAATTTCAAAAATTAGAGCCAAACATATTTTCTCAATAGGTGAATATTTTAACTCATTTTGCACCATCATTCTGCTCAAATAGTACAAGGCATTTTATCCTTCATCATTATCCTATGCCAATAAAGCTCCAACAAAACATTCTTGAGCAGCAATATAAAGAATCAGTAGCGTCCAGGTACTAGTGTGACCAACACAGGAGGTTTCATCAAATCAGTTTTTATGCTTTTAAAAGCATTCCTAGAAGCTTCATTCCACTCAAATAGAACTCCTTTCTTCATGAGACAACTGAATGGTTGGCATCTAACAGTTAAATTAGATATCAATATCAACAAACAAGCTAACTTTCCTTTCAAACTTTTAAGTTTATGGAAGTCTCAAGGCTCAAGCATTTTCAGAATTACATCAATCTTTGCTTGTTCTATTTCTATGCCTTGATGACGAACAATGAATCCTAGAAAATTCCTCGATGTAACACCAAATGCGCACTTTAATGGGTCCATTTTGAGTTGATATTTTCTCAAGCACTCAAAAATTTGTCCTAAATCTTGTAGGTGATCTTCTCGCTTTTTAGACTTGACAACCATGTCAGCAACATAACATTCAATATTCTTGTGAAGCATATCATCAAAGATCTTCTGCATATCTCTTTGATAGGTGGCACCAGGTTTTTTTAATCAAAACAGTATTATTGCTTTATAGCAGTATATTCCATTGGGGATACAAAATGCCGTCAACTCCTCATCCTTTGGTGACATGCAAATTTGATTATACCCAAATGATCCATCCATAAATGATAGTGCTTCATGCTCTGTGGTAGCATCAATTATGAGTTCTATGATGAGCAATGAAAAATCATCTTTAGGACAAGCACCATTCAAGTCCCTAAAGTTAATGCAAACTCAAATTAAACTATTTTTCTTTCTTATTGGGACAATGCTGGAGATCCATACTTGACTTCTTGAACAAACCCACCTCAATAAGTTTATTCACCTCAACTTCAATCAAAGGAATTAATTTGGGATGAAACCGCTATTGAGCTTGTTTGACTGGACAAGTTTCTTTCTTCACTAATGGATGATGGACTACCACCTTTAGATCTAACCCAGACATCTCTTTGTATGACTATGCAAACACATCCTTGAATTCATTTAATAACTTAATGTATACTTTTTCTTCCCTAACAGTCAACAAAGCGCTAATGTAGATAAGCTAAAGATCATTAGCATCACATAAATTAATCTTTTTTAATTCATCTACAGTTGCCTTAACACATTCTTCAAACTCTAGAGGAGCAATTTCAACATATTCTCTTTCGATCAAAAATTCTTCACTTAAAGTAATATGGTATGCTAATGCAATATCCTCTTCCACAGGCTCAGTATTCTTGAATTCCACACACGCCCTTGTTTGTCCATCCCTTCTTCTTATATAGATTGTCTACATAATGCCATCCTTTTCACTTAAGTAACCACTATTGATAAGTTTGGAGATTTGCTTAGAAAGGCAATTTATAGCCCTTTGACGAGTTGGCCTACTATTACTAACAACAATATGATATGAAGAGGCCACACTTCTCTATCACCTTCTTTGTCAATTTGAGTTCGTGTAAAGATAATGGTTTGCAGTTTTAACCTTCAAAGTCCTACCACATGATATATTCAAAATAAAGCACCACTTCATGCGTGAAAGATTGAACTCCTAAGCTTTTTCGGCTCAATAACCTACTTCAAGAACTTTGGCATTTTCAATCTCTGATTGTATGTTCTTTTATGCTACTATTTCCCAAGTCTATTGAAAACTAAGATTCATGGGACTTTCTTCCCATTTTCATTAAAAACATCAATGTTGAGTAAAATTCCTTTCCAACTATATGATTACTGTTGGCTCTCCTAATCGTAATGCGAATAGGATTTTGAGGAACAAATCCAAGTCTCGTTCGAGAGCTTTGAATACCATAACCTTTTTCCTTCAACATCTTTTGGGTATTATTAAGCCTATATGCTTGTTTATCGGAAGATTCAAAGGAAAGTTTTCCCAAGATAGAATGTTCTTGTGGATTATATCTAGCTTTGACCAAAAGTTTATAGGCTTTTGGATCAAAGCAGTTCTTATTCTAAAGCTATAGAGATTTCCATGTTCCTTTTCAACTTCTTGAGTTGGGTTAATAAATCCTTTTAGAGGCTTAAGAGATGGCTTCTTCGCATCAAACTTGGTTTGAGGAAACATTAATTCTTTCAATAATTCAAATCTTACCAGTGGTAACTCACTCTTTACATGATTTTCACTATAACATGTTGGAGTTAAGTTTTTAACCTTGTTTCATCCATCAAGATCATCTTACTGCTCAAATTTCTCTTGTTCTTTAGCCTTGGCAATTTTCATAATTTCGATCTAGTATTTGGCATCTGCAAAGTGTGGTTCAGTTTCAATGAAAGATTTGCTATCTCCAAGAACTTTCTTTGCCACATCTTATCAACAATACTTGAAATATTTGTGCCAAATAGAGAGAACTACACCATTTTCATGTAGCCAAGGTCAGCCTAGAAGTATATTGTATGATGTATTAGCATTATGACATGAAACAATGCCGTTGACAGCATATTGTCCATCAATAACTTTATCCTTATGATTCCAATAGCCTTTTCTCCCCCTTAATTAAACCCTTGGATCATCAGGCGACTGTTTGTCAATTTATCTATGGAGATTCCTAAATCTTTCAACATGTGCAATGATAAGATATTGACTGTAGAGCCTCCATCAATTAAAATTCTATTTATTTTCTGTTCACAAGCATAGCCAATTACAAATAGTAGCCTATTGTAGGGCTTGGAGCTAAGCAACAAATCTTCATCAGTGAAAGTTATTACTGACATGCACTCCTCAATCACATCATGATTTTCCTCATCTTCACTAGGGAAAATCTTTTCTTCACTTATCATGTAGCACGCAATGTTACTTTTGTGATCACTAAGTTCATTATTTTCAATCTTGATAATAGCATGATTTGAGGCAGCATTACCCTTCTTAAGTGAGATTTTACGCTATCGAGCCAACTACATCACTTTATCTTTGAATACGAAGCAATCATGGATTGAGTGACCTACCAATCGATGGTACTTGCAACACTTTAGGTCATCAATTTTCCCAGCTTCTTTAGGTTTTTTCATTTTAGGTAATTTAATGAGATTTGCATTTAGCAAATCATCAAATATTCCAGAAACATCAAAATTAAGGAATGGGTATGTCTTGGCTTGCATTTCCTTTAAAGATAATTTTCTTGTCCTCTTTCTAGGGAGACATTCTTCTTATCATCCTTTGTGATTTCTATCTTTGTACGAAACTTGATAGGTGTTGCATTCACCGCCATAGCTTCTTTACTTTGAGCCTTAGCAAGAGGTTTGCCCACTTTCTTGAATTCTTGCTTTTCCTTAGGCTTACGAGGCTCCTAAATTGGTGGCCTTTCTACTCCACTAGCATACATGTTTAACTTCATATCATGGGCTCAAGTAGCTAACTCTTCAAATGTTTTGGGCTGAATTCCTTACAAAATATATTGGAGTCCTCAATGTATACCTTGAGTGCATATCTTGATGGTTGAAGCTTTTGACAATCTATTTTTGCAATTGAGGTTTAAGTTTCTCCAGCGATTGATGTAGTCAATAATTAATTATTCTTTCCATTGGTGAGAATTTGTAAGTTTAATCATATTAATTGTCCTTCAGGTACTGCAGAAGCAATTGAAAAATTCTTGCTCCAATTGTCCCCAACTATTAATTAAGCCCGTTTCTAGGTCAGTGTACCAATCAAAAGTATTGCCCTTCAAAGATCAAACAAACTACGTTACTAGGTGATCTCCACATGTCCTAACATTATTATAAGTTTCAATGAAATGAACCATATGCTGTTTTGAATTGCCTTTGCCATCAAATTGCTAAAACTTTGGTGGCTAATAACCAATTAGCATTTTTAAGTTGTCAATCTTTTGGGTATATGGCTTGGAATAAGTCATAAATGACTTAGAGCTTTCTTCAAACTTGTCTTTGATAGTTCCCATGAGAAACTCCCTTAGTTGGTCAATTAGAATTAGTCCATCAGTGGAAACTTGTAGTTCTTTTGCTATAGGCTTTTTCATTTTCAACTAGTTGCCTCTTTGTGGATATTTCGCCTTCATCTTGAGCTTCTATTTATTCTCCATCATGCAACTAGTCTTAGCATTATCCACTTTGTTCATCAACTTGGAGATTTGAGAATCTTGCTCTTGGACATGCTTTGCCAGCCTTTCAATAATCTTTGTTAAATTAGCAATTTGTTTCTCCAAAGTTGTAGCACTTGTCACCATCACTAGCGTTATGTTTGATGAACTTGAGGTTGAGCGAGGAATGGATGCTTCTGATTCTTTTTTTGAGTCTACACCACCTTCATTACTATCAATAGCATGCGGCAATGCCTTCTTCACAACTTCAAGTGAAGGATTTACCTCCAAAGATGTTTGCGACGTTTTGGACTTACTCCTTGTGGTGACACCAACATTTCTTAAGCATTTATGGAATTTGAGGTAGTCATCTTCAATACAACAATCTTGTTGGTGGCCATGATACTTCAATCTTTGATGAAGGAAGAGATGAAAAGTAGAGATAGTCCTACTGGGCGTGCCAAAGTTTGTAACAATAAATTTTCTTATCCGCAAAAATCAAAATTACAAAACAAGAAAAATTGTGCAAATAAAATCAAAATCAATCAATCAACTAACTATTGATTTTTTCTCCAATCCAATCCTTTGATTCTTCCCTTCTAAATATAATCTTGAATTGAGCTCCACAAAAAATGCCTTAAACATTGTAAATCTCCTTTAAGTTTGATTTGAATAAAATAACGCCAACTTGAAGGTTTCACACTTTAATCTCGAATCAAACGCTAGAAATATATGAGTTCCACAAAGAACACCTCAAACATCATGAATCTTCTTGAATAAAAATAATGCTAATTCAAGGACTTCGCACCTTAATCTCGAATTAAATGCCAAAAATATATGAATTTCAAAGAACGCCTTGAACGTCGTGGATCTCTTTGAATTTGCTTGAGAGAATTGCTGAATTTCTTCAAAATTTCTCTCGTCTATTGGAATTTTGTGTTGTGTCAAATGTGCTAGAATCATCTTTTTATAAAGGTGCTTGAAGGAAGACTTCTAGAATGACTTGAACTCCTTCAAAGGTTATCTATTTGATAAGACAATATCAAAGATCAAGAGATAACATCAAATATATTTGATTTGATAATATCAACCATTAAGAGATAATATCAACATCAAATGTCTTTAATTTGATTGGTCGATAGATGCAGACACTTCATCTTTGATACGTGTTAATGCTTGATTTGAATATAAAATAAATACTAAATTATTAATTAAAATTAACTATTTATCTTTTGGAATTAAATTTAATATATCCCAAAATTTAAATAGAAAAAGTTTAATTAATATTGAATATATTATTTTACATGTATCACTTATCACTTGGTAAAAAATTTAATATGTTTATAGATGTGTAAATTAGAAATATACTGATAGTTTTTCAAATATATTTTATAATAGAATTTGTTTCTATTGTTACGAATGCAGATGCAAGAGCATTTATTATCCACAATGTTTTAAAAATCAAATCGAATCGATCAGTTTGAGCGGTGATCAGTGGCTAGTTCGGTTTGAATCAAGCACGAAAACCAACCACAAGCTAATTGAAGGTGAACCGATAAAATCCAATCGAGAATCAATCAAACTGATTTCGACCAGTTCACTATCATTTAATTTTTTAATATATTTTTTTGTCCTTTTAAAAAACTCCAAAAAAGATTAATAATTTAATATATTAAAAAACCTTATTTTATTATATAAAATATTAAATTTCAATCTTGAAGGGATGATCATTTGTATTAGTGTTAAATAGTTGTGCTATAATATTTGAATTAGACCATATATTTATAATTGATTAATTGAGAAATGGTATTTTTCTTAAAAAAAATACTAAAATATGAAAGAAAATTTCTTTATTTTTTCTATATTATTGGATTTTTTTATCTTTTGCAATATATTGATAATATTATATATATTTATAAAATAATATATAATTATTATATAATTATGACATCACACCGATTGAATTGGTAATTGAATCAGTTAAATGAATAATCAATAAAATCATTGGTTCAACGTCGAATTCGATTTTTGAAATGTTGATTGCCCATATTGAAATGGTCGCTCGGTTATTTGATTAGCAAGGGAGTTAATCATGGGTAAGCTCCTTATTATCTATGATGCATGACCTCTCTCCACCCAGTTGCTAACAACTTTAAAATCCCCAGAATTTGCTCCCTTGTTACTAAATCATAATTACATCTAATTCAATCTTAAACGGAACAACTGAAGAATTTTTAGTATTTCATGGTAAATCAACAGAGTTCGAGCAATCTCCTTGGATAACTTGCCATCTTTTAAACATGTTCAAAATCTGACAAAGAACACATAAAAAAAACAAAAAAAAACTATTAAAAAATGATCAAGATATTAAAATCTCAACTGCAAAGTCCACTGGATTTCTTTCAGTGTCCAGGAGTACACGCTGGCCATGAATACTGCAAAGTCTCTCCTTCACTTTGAACATATGGCTGGCTTGATCATCAGTGACCACCAAGTTGCCATTTCTAACAGTTATGGGCTTTCAAATAGCGGAAAGTTTACACACCATGCACTGGCTAATGCGTAGCACTGCACTTGTGAGCTGCTAAGGGCCATCTTAATAGAAAAGTTGCAGCACTTGTATACCTGTAGATAGTATAACCAAATAGGATATTATTTGAGATCAACATTTTTATATTTTATGTAGTTTTAACAACAAACAAATCCTTGATCATTTATTTTTTGTTCATTTAATAAATAGTTTCGAGGAGAGCATAATCGTACTTGTCAAGCTTTACACAATCACTTATAGCAGCATGACGCAGATCCAAGCACTTTAAGAGACAAGCAATACTTCTATCAAACCATCAGATAGCCCATTGAGCTTACAATAGGATAATCTAAGGACAAAGTTACAAAAACTATTGTGAGAGAGAGAGAGAGAGAGAGAGAGAGAGAGAGAGAGAGAGAGTTTATTTCCAGTTACACATGCTTAAAGTTCAAACGCATACGGGTATATTTCAAAAGATTAAGCATCCATCTAAAATATTACTAAATCAATCCATTAATCTGCAATCTTTAACCATCTTTAAATAGGGTGGTATCATCTTGATAGTTGACATGTCACATGCATAATTAGCAAGCCCGTCTATAAATTAGGAGTGATAAGACATAGGCTAAGTACAACAAATCATCTATACAATGGAGAACTCTTGACAATGTATTAACATGAATCTTAAACATAGAATATCAACTCATAACGAGCACCCTTTGGCAAGCGCATTTGACGCGAGCTACGCCCTTCCACACTCAATATACAACTCAGAAGCACGTCCATAGAAGTCAGACACTTCATTCCAGGTGCCCACTTACCTTAGCAAGAGCCGTTGCAGATTCTATGTGTTTGCAACATCCCAAGGCCTGATTCACTCGTTAAGGTCATCTTATTGTTGATGTCTATTTATTGAATTGTATTGTGGATTATTAGAAAATTTATATTGTGAATCAATGGTAAATTCAAACGAAATGGATATGAAGAGCACATCTCTCTTGTCCTATCGAAGCTTTTTCAAATCCATCATTCACTTTCTCATATTTTTTTGTAAGCCTATACACAGTTGCTGCCAAATAAGAACTAAATACCATCAGAATTTTCTTTCAAAAGAAAAGGTACTTAAAATGTTCTTATTTTTAGTGGTACTTCCAAAGAAAAGTTTTAACACAGTAATTAATTCCAACCTAGGGAGAGTGTAATAACGTTACCTCATATTGGGAGACATCATGTTACAGGTGTTCATCATCAAGCAAGGAAAAAAGTAGCACAAAAAGGCAAATATATAGCAATCTAATTTGAGATTCTGCCCACGAATATGATTCGATATTCATAAGCAAAACCACATGAACCATGGGTAGAACAGGGGGAGGAAGGGGGATAATTTTTCGAAAGACGGAGGATTAATAATATTTTGAAAATACTAATGACACTCGTATATCATATTACAATATTTCAGATAATTTTGTTTGTGTAAATTTAAACTACTTTCTATCTTTCGCATATTCTAAGAATCTATCAGCTATTTCTTTCCCTGATCAAAGAAAGGCCTTGCGTTGTCTTTTCTTACAGTGGAGAACTTTTTGTGTTAGCAGCAGTATTTATAAGCTTAAATGAGGCCAGAACCAGCACAGTCCCAGACTTAGCAATTCCAGAACACAGGAAAGAGAGTAAAAGATAGCTAAATCGACATTAATAGTGCAAAAGTAATACCAAAAAGAAAAGCATCTAAAACCTCCTAAATCATAGTATAATATTCATTATCCTCAATTAATCTACAATGATAATACTTGCTATAAGAACTCAAGTGATCAAATGTTATCTGATGAAAAATGAATAAGCTATATTCCACATACTAAATCTGATGAAGTGCCAGCATCAACTCATTTGAGATTGAAAATGGAGGTATAAGTCTGTAGACGGCTTAATTTTTAAGCCAATTAAAAAATGACATGTGTAAATAAT
>JACGDI010005492.1:0-28383 GCA_014898725.1 Jacaranda copaia | reverse complement strand
ATTATACTCAAATTTCCTATCTATTTTCAGTTGAACTGAAGTGAATTTCAAAGAAACACATTGTATACTTTATTTATTCTAGGTTTGTACTTCAATTCCCTCAAATCGTACTCAAATTGTCATTAGAATCAAAGTGTATTTCAATGAAAAATATTTTTTGCTTATTTTGACAATTTTGAATTTAATACCTTAATATTTTTAATAATATTGTTGAATTGAAATTTGTTCAATGATTTGAATTTTAAGTTTTGGTAAATAACAACCAAATTATAAAAATGTGTGTGATTTTTATCATATGAATAAAATTATATTAAAGTTTTAATTTGTTAACCACTATTGTTCAACTGATGAATGTTATTAATCGCGGTAATGAAAGAATTTTTATACTTTCAAATATGTTAAAAAATGAGAATTTGACAATAATATCCACAATATCATTGGTACAAATACGTACTTCACATGATACAATAATTTCACAATCATTTTAATTATTGGATAATAATTTTTCAATTGTAATAAGTGTACTTCAAAAGAATATATTTTATACTTTATTAGTTCAATGTTTGTATTTCAGTATGCTAAAATTGTACTCATATTCACTACTAAGTTTTGATCGAATTGAAATGAACTTTAAAGAAACACATTTTATATTTTATTTGTTCAGGATTTGTACTTTATTTCCCTCAAATTATACTTAAAATCCCTGCCCAATTTCAACTGAATTGAAGTGAATTTCAAATAAACACATTTTATACTTTGTTTTTTTCTTGATTTGTACTTCACTACCCTAAAATTATAATCAAATTGGCTGCCCAGTTTCATTGGAATGGAAGTGTATTTCAATAAAAATATTTTATACTTTGTTTCTTCTAGGTTTGTAATTCATTTTCTTCGAATTGTACTCACATTTCCTACCCAATTTCAATTGAATTAAAGCAAACTTTAAAAAAACACATTTTATACTTTGTTTGTTCAGGGTTTGTACTTCATTTTACTCAAATTGATAGCCCAGTTTCAATGGAACTGAAGTGTACTTCGACAAAATACATTTTATACTTTATTTGTTTTAGATTTGTATTTCATTTTCTTTGAATTGTATTCACATTCCCTGTCCAATTTCAGGTGAATTGAAGTAAATTTCAAAAAAAAACACATCTTATACTTTCTTTGTTCTGGCTTTGTACTTTATTTTCCTCAAATTATAATCAAATTGGTTGCCCAGTTTCAGTAGAATCAGAGTGTACTTCAATGAAAAATAATTTATACTTTGTTTGTTCTGGATTTACACTTCATTTCCTTTGAACTGTACTCAAATTTACTGGGCATTTTCAATTGAACTAAAGTATATGTCAGCGAAACACATTTTATACTTTGTTTATTCTGACTTTGTATTTCATTTATGCCAAATTGTACTTAGATTCACACCTTTTGTTCAATGAAATTGAAGTATACTTCAACAATATATGTTTTATACCTTATTTTTTAGGTTTGTACTTTATTTTTCTCATATTGTACTCAAATTCATTGTCCAATTTTCATAAAATCGGGCATATTATACCTCAACGCAATGGTTATACTTCATTTTTTTCACTTTTATACTTCATTTTTCTCAAATTATACTCAATTCACTGCCCAATTTTAATTTAAAATATTATAAATGCTTAATGAAAAACTACACTTACATATAAAATAATATTATATACAAAGTATGCTTCAATTTACATATGTATTTACATACAAAGTGTGATTCAAATCATGGCATTTTCATAACTTAATATTGTATATGCCATTGTCACATGGTATTTGTCCATGTCAATTGTTTCACCAGACCTCCAGAACTTGAGGGTGTCTCTAGTGAAACATTTTGCCCAAAGACATACATAGACGCTGCAATCTACTATACCCTTTTGCTGTCTACTTTTTTTTTTATCTCATGTATTCATCCACATGACTCCCTAATGAAAGCTTCATGTACTGAGAATAGAATGAAACCTACAAAAATATTGATCAGTTGTTGACTCCCTATTTTTTGAAGAAATCACAGGGAAATGAAATAAATTTACAATGGCAGTAACTGTTGATTTATATTTGGCAGCTATTATTGAATTCATATACAAGAAAAAATGAGTCGAGGTGTCGAGGACATCCAAAAATTAGTGATGGTGCCAACAAATTGGTAGGATTATGTAACAACACTAGTTTACAACATCCAACGTGAGGTCTTCCAAATCTTTATAGGTGAAGGAGTTAAGTGTAGGTATCATCTCCATGAATTCTTCATCTGTCATATCCTTCAAGTTGTGTCCCTCGAGTCTGTCTAATAGATTAGCCTATGAAGTATAAAACAAATGGTTATACTCATTGGAAATGTGAACAAAATTAAATTAGAAAACCTCCACATACCTGCGCTATTGTAGATGTAAACCACACCTTGTGGTGACACTTGTTGCTAAAAGATGGGCTGCATAATATCAACATGTAGCAGTCCACTATGTCACCGGTAAGTTCTCCTCTAAATAAGAGCTCACAAAAATTTCTTCTATCTAGAAACTGTCTTGCTCCCTCCCAAACAGTCACCCTACACAATTGTTAATTGTTAGTTCAGACACCAATTTATCCAAAAGAAAAATAATAAGCAAATTTTGTTACCCCAAATTATCTCTTCTAACAAAGTTGTCGATGACTTCTCGCTCTTCTACTAGAATAAGTTCATAACCTCTATAATCAGTCCTTCCTTTATATGGATCAAGCACTCAATCTTTGGGCTATCTGGTTCCTTTGCCACTTGGATTAGACTGATGTTTTTGGTCTCTTACAGTACAAAACATAGCATACTAGGTACAAAGTGTTAACAATTGAAATACAAAAGACTAGCACATTAAGTACGAAGAATCAAGTATTAAAGTATCCCTTATCAAAGTACAAATTATACTAACATGGAGTACAAAATCCAAGCATATTAAATACAAAGTATCAATTATTGAAGTATCCTCCTATTGAAGTACAAAATATAGCCAATATGGGGTATAGAACTCAAGCACATTAAGTACAAAGTATCAACTATTGAAGTATCTCCTTTTAAAGTACAAAATATAACCAACATGGAGTGCAAAATCAAGCACATTAAGCACAAAGTATCAACTATTAAAGTATCCCCTATTGAAGTATAAAATATATCCAACATGTAGTACAAAAATCAAGCACATTAAGTGCAAAGTATCAACTATTGAAGTATCCCCTATTGAAGTACAAAATATAGCCAACATGAAGTATAGAACTCAAGCACATTAAGTGTAAAGTATCAACTATTGAAGTATCCCCTATTGAAGAAAAAAATATAACCAAAATGGAGTACATAACTTAAGCACATTAAGTGCAAAGTATCAACTATTGAAGTATCACATATTAAATTACAAAATATAGCCAATACGAAGTACAGAACTCAAGCACTTTAAATGCAAAGTATTAACTATTGAAGTATCCTCTATTGAAGTACAAAATATAACGAACATGGAATACAAAACTCAAGCACATTATGTGCAAAGTATCAACTATTGAAGTATCTCTTATTGAAATACAAAATATAACCAACATGAAGTACAAAACTCAGCACATTAAATATAAAATATTAACTATTGAAGTATCTCTTATTGTAGTATAAAATATGCCCACATGGGGTGGAAAACTCAAGTACATTAGGAATAAAGGATCAACTATCAAGTACAAAAGATCAGCATACGAAGTACAAATATCCCAATATGGAGTATAAAAGATCAATACATGAAGTACAAATATCGCCAACATGAAGTGCAAAAGAATCGCACATTAAGTATAAATATCACCAACATGAAGTATAAGATATGATCACATTAAGTACAAATATCAACCAATCAAGAATAAAATATCATTATATTTATTACAAATAAAATGCAAATAGCAAAAACTTAAAATATTAAGTAGTTAACAACACCTTTTTCTCTTTTTGTTCTTTATTATTATTATTATTATTATTATTATTATTATTATTATTATTATTATTATTATTATTATTATTATAATTATTATATTTTTGCACAAGGATGAGGATGAGGACTAGGAAGAGGACCATATGTCTTTGTCACTTGTCGTAGCTGGTGTGGTGCTTGGGGGGCTAACAAAATCTAAAAATTTCTATTTTGGATTCTTATCTTCTCAATTATGCACATTTATCACAATTAAGGACATGATATTTGCCATTTCAATCTCAGATTCCTCGAACTCAACCACTTGGATTGATACATAAACTTCTATTTTTAAAGGTTTTGGGGAATTTGAAGGATCATGATGGTGTTTTGTTCGACTTTCTTTGTCCATTGTATTTTCAAATTCATCCCCTTCTTTTTGTGCATTATCTACCAAATCAAGTCCCCTCTCATGTACAAACTCACTAGCTTTCTGTTCAAGCTCCTCCCCCTTAGTTTTGTCCTTAGCTAGATGCTTCTCCTCACCTTGCTCCTTCATTGCCATCATATCGAATAAAGTAATTTTTTCTTTCAATGATTTAATTTCTTCAACTTTAGCTACAATAATTGCTTCATATATGATATGATCACAAACATGGACTTCAATGATAACAGTATTGGCAAGCTCTGATTTCTTGATCAAAACTACCAATTCTAACTCCTCTGGAGCATAGTTGAGGGCTACAACCTATTATAATGAAAATAATTATCAAATTCAAATTCTTATACAAAAAGCTAACAATAAATTATTACAATTATTACCATTTCTGCAGTAATTTGTTTCAATTTATTCTCTGCCTCTTCTACATTATGTGGGATTTTGCTATCCTTTCATTGGTAAAAGCGTGGAAACTCAAACAAACTTACTGTTGAAACCAATGACGGGATGCATTCATAAACCTATGCCTGCCATTCATAAATCAAAAAATTATACTCACTTGAATATAAATATAATCAATGTTATTAGAAAAATAAAGTAAACACTTACCATCAAACCGACTGTGCATCCATCAATGTACTTCTTGGTTCTTTCTTCACCTACTCCTAAATGGTTCTTCATATTTTGGACAAGAAAATTGTATGTAGCTATGCCCCATGCATATAGATCAACTCTAGACAAATTATCCAAGTATGGTAGAAGAAATTGTGGAGTCCAATAATTAGATGTTTGAAACAGAAAATAATTAAAAACAAAAAGTATGTACAACCTACAAAAATTATTCAAGTCTTCCTCACTATCCTTATATACATACTTCTCAATTTTTTTTACTATTTCAGATCTAGTTATATTCTACAGCTTTTCAGAAAAAAGGCTGTTAAAGGTTGAAGACTTTATCTTCAATGTTATATCAACAGATTGCCCCACATATGACCATCCTAAAATCATAGAAAATTCAGTTGCAGAAAAAGGAACCTCAACCCCTTTCAAAAAATGAAATGACAGCTTTTTTAGGTCAAACCTCTTAAGTATAGCTTCAAGCTGAATGAAACTTGAACCTAACTTGGGCATATCTATGTATATATAGAAAGGGGTCTTTTTCAATACAACAAAATATTTTGACTCCATCTTGGACTTCACAATCTCCAATTTACTTTGAAAAAAATGGGGGGAGCAATAAGAGCAGACCTCATTATGTCCTGGCATTGCTGCAATTAGATAAACAAAAATTAGTATATAAATAGATAATAAACTAACCTTTTTAGATAATGTGTACTAAAAATTTAAATATTTTGTACCACAAATGCTTCTAAAATGTATTTCAGAAACACATCAATTAGTATATACTTTAGGCTTGAATGCTTCATACTACAGTTGCTTCTAAAATATAATGCAGATACACAGATTATATACTATATTTTCATTTAATTTATACTATAATTTTGCATATTTTTATACTACAAATGCTCTTAAAATGTACTGCAATTACACTAATTATATACTACACTTTTGCCTAATGTGTACTCCAAGCTTGAATATTTATACTACATTTGCTTCTAAAATGTACTATAGTCACACAGATTATATACTATAATTTTGCCTAATATGTACTGCAAACTTGAATATTTTATACTACATTTGTTTCAAAAATATAATGTGGGTTATATATTAGACTTTTTCATAATGTGTGCCGCAAGTTTAAATATTTTATACTACATTTACTTTTAAAATGTATCGCAGGTTATACACTAGACTTTTGCCTAATGTGTATTGTAAGATTGAATGTTTTATACTGTATTTGCTTCTAAAATGTACTGCAGTTACACAAATCATATACTACACTTTTGCCTAATGTGTACTGCAAGCTTGGATATTATGTTCTACAAATAATACACTACCACTTTCAGATAGTTTTACCGTATAATTTCACCATATAATTTTAGGTAAAAAGAAGTATAAACTCCAAAAAGATAAAGTCCAACTTTCATACCCTTCAAGTACAAATTAGAAACTTCCTATCTCACAACAAAAATCATATGTATATCAAATGAGTTCAAGTATTTAACGATTAAAAAATGAATAAAAATCCTAAATACTGAAAAATCACTGACATTTGAAACTACAAATTCAGAAAACATACATGTGTTTTTTTTGCTCACTTCTTTTTGTACTCGGCTTCTTTTTGTAGATGTTTTTCCTTCCATTGTCACAGAAAAATGGCAGAAATTTTGGTGTCTTTTTTTTTTCTTCACTTCTTCTCATGTTAGTGGCGTAAGAATGGTTTCGCGCCCTTTTCTTTTAGCACCTAGAGAAGTCGATTTCAGGCAAAAAAAGAAAAAAGGAAAGTGTTCTTCTTGAAGAAAGAAACACATTTCTCAAGTATTTTTGTTATTTTTACCAAATACTAGAATATATAGGTCTTTCTAAAAAATATGGGGAGTGATTCTTAAATTATGTGAAAAAGTTGGGAGTTTAGTGTGTAAAAATTTAAATGGAGACTGAACACTAAATTGGAAATAGGGTTAGGGATTTTTTTCTAATTAACCTATAAAAATATTACTATATTTTTTTTGTAAGATATTTTTATTTTTTTGATTTGGTTACATATTTTATCCTAGAAAATTTGAAAATTTATCGAAACAAAATATCAAATAGGTTATGTTGAAACAAATACACTAATTTTCTATATCAAATAACTTTTTTATTTGTATAGATATAATCATTTTATTATTAATTGAGGTGGTACATTATTGAACGACATTTAGATCTTGATAAAGTAACTCTTTTCTCGACAACTCATAATTTTGAATATATGTAATTTTGTTAATTTATATTCTTTCACAAGTACAAAAAGTTTGGCAATCTTGATTATCTTTTAAATATCATTATTTGATTAACAAACTTTACAATTTATTCATTTTTTTATAAAAGGGAAAAAATTGTTATTTTTTTAAACATTATTTTTTTGGTAAAAGAATTTGAGATTTGATAAATGATAATTTTATATTGGCTGATATATAAGTTCTAAACTTGTCAAAAGTTTTGAATTTAATTATTTTTAGATAATCCCTTTGAGATGCATAAAATATTGTGACATAGAATGAAACTGCTTTATTGCAGTCAACTTGAGGAGAAACAAATTTCGATCTACTGAGGTGTCAGCAGAGTTTGAAATTGAGAAAGAAGGAAATGGGAGCCAATTTTTACAAGACAAAACAAAGCTCGAGAACAGAGGGCAAATACCAAGAACGTGTGCAATTGAGTATCGTGAAGATTTCAATTCGCTTTGGTAAGCATTTCTTAAGAGGAGGAACAACTATGCATCCATCTTGAAAATTCACACACAGACAATAGCTCTGTAGAGATAAACTCATGACAGGACGAGTCAAAAAGAAATGGCAAGGATAGAAAAGGAAAATCCTCAACTGCTACTTCATTCTATTTTACAAAAGGTATACATCTAAATTTTGTAATAGAAGTAAACAAACTATGAACACCAGAAACACCAATAATCTAATAAACCATTAACCCAGCCATAGTGACACTGCGTGAAAAAGACCAGCATGAGAAATGTCTCACAGAAGAAAATAACCACGGATAAATGATTGCTGCATCCGTATTGAGCCCATGGTGATGCTTCATAGGCTCAAAGAAAGCAATTCCAATAATTACCATAGTATTCCGTGTATTGCCTTCGAATGACCTACTCGTTGGAAAAACTCCTCTGAGTCCACTCGAATGCCGGTAGGAATCTCGGAGTCTTTACCCCAGGTGGTGGCAAATTCTATCTTTTGCACTATAATATACAATGTTTTGATCCCCCTCCACAAGTAGTTATGAAACACAAAAACAATCAGTAACCTTAAGGTGACTTGCGAGTTGGGCAATTGCAGGCTGCACAGCTTGCGAGTCGACAGCTACTGAACTGGGAAGTTCGGGTATGCATACAGGCAAATATTGGTCATCTTTCTCCCGTAAGCAAAACAAAGTGAGAACGGCACGGCTGAAAATAAATCTGGAGACATCAAAGCATAGCTCAATTATTAACTTGGGCCACTCTATAGGAATTTCAAAGAAAAATTGCAGTAGCTGGGATCAACGATCTCTTTCTCTGCTCCCACTCAAAATTCAGAGAACTATATGCACTCATTCTGAATATGCCCAATAAACCCCCATCTTAGGCAGACCAAGAAGTTTGCAACGGATACTCAGATAGATATTTTTGTAGGCCACCAAGCTCTAAGAGAATGTTCATAGGGAGATAACTTCATATTGACAATTCCAGATAAAATTTTCTCTGAGTTGGTGAAGGCACACAGTGGGACCTACTCTAGTTTCCTATTGCTAGCATTGAAGCCCATCCCATTATCAAAAACTTGACACCAGTGTCAATGATGGCTAACCAAAGGGGTGGGCTCAAAAGAAATTGAGATTAAAGGTTCTATTGCAATAAATCTAGACCAAAATGAGGGGAAAATAAAAGAAAGAGCAGAAAGGGAAAAGGAATCTCCACCAGAGAAGACACTGAGTTTAGACATAGAACATGAGGGCATATATGTTTACCAATTTAATGGTGCCAAACTATACCGACTTCCAAAACCCAAGGATTTCCATTGGTGATGTTTACAAAAAATATACTTTAAAGAGGGAAAATGATGGGTTCATGCTATGTTGAAGCCGAAGGCATCTTCACTGTAACTCATCATAAAAAAAATTGACAATTGTCACTTGGACTTGACGGATCCTTTTCATTTTCAAATGAAAACAGAAGTCCAATAAATGAATAACAATTCACTACTAGAAGTGCAAATGTGTGAATATCACAATTTCCATGTAACTTGGTATGAGCTTTCGATGATTGTTTTTCCAACATTCTCACCCAATTATGATCATGTGGATGATTGAGACAGAAATTTAGTACCTAAGAATAAGCCGCCGAAGAAATGGATCACATAGAAGTTGAGCCCAAACCAGATCCAGGTCGGTTGAAGTGCAGAGGATTTCCTCCCATTTAGAGAAAGCAGAGAACAGGATGCTTTCCATGGTGTTGTACATGTCCTGAAACAAATCATTTAACAGAAACAGTTAGATGGCAGTAGAGCTCGTTTCTGAAGAGTTTGATTGGTTAAAAGTTCTCTAACCACGTTCTCATTGGTTAAGTTATAGTCAGCTAATTGGCAGAAAGCCTGCAAAGGAGCAGTCAGGAAGAAAGTGAACTGACTTCCATGTTGTGCCATATCAATATCACTTGGATTCTTGAATGAAGGTCTCAAAGGAGAAAGAAATAAAGCTGCAGTTTCACCCCTTTCTGCTCCATGTAGAACCTGAAAAGCAGTCTGCATTTCAGCACTCAGCAGGAAAATTTTCTCTTCCAAGGGAAATGCCCAAAATTATAATGACAAGCTAAAGGCACAAACAACATGCTTCATTAATAGAGCAATAAGTTCATCAAATATTCATAGAATACTAAACCAAAACACTGCCCTCAGATAAAAGCAGGGCAATAAAAGAGACCAATGGAAAGCTTCTTGTCATTGATGAAACAATTAAATCCTACAGCAAAAATGCTGTTTAAGTATCCCAAAATGTGGTATTTTTTTGGTCCTATTTCGGAAAGGAAACTTGCATGCTTGAGATTAAGGATTGACATAAATATGTAGCGTTAAAAGGATAACCAAAGAGAAAATCTTTCAGCATCACAAGCATCTGTTAAGTCTAAACACTAAGGGGCACAACTACAATCAATTTCTTCAGTTAGAAAGAACTGACAGCTCAATAGAGAAGAACAAACATGAAAGTACCAGGATAGATTGGCCTAGCACCTCATTTAAAGAGGCTCGGGGAATCAACAATATAATGCTTCACTAAATAACTAAATAACCAACAATACAGATATTAGATAGTTCTTAGCAGCACTGCAAACTTAGAGCTCTTCATGTTTGCATATTTTATATTCTAGGAGGAAATCAAGTCAGTGGTAGGATTAAGTTTCAATAAATTACTCATCTTTACTGCATGTAATTCCAAATAATTTTATGAATCACAATACTCTATTTGTGGTACTCATTGGTTTCCAGCATGCATCACTTGCAGAAGGCAGGTAAGTTTGCTTTTGAGATTTATTTTTGCGCCAAGCTTTCTTCTCAGGTAGCTAAAGTAATGGTACTTGTTTCATTGCATCGAAACAATGTTTAACAAACTACTTATTTTAAACTTTTAAACATGTCACACAGGAACTACACACTAACTATGGATTTAATCAAAGCTTTTCCACTCGAAATTCTGCTGATGTTAGTGATGCAAAATCAAATCATGATTCTGTTCAATCTAGAAAAATCCAATTGCACATGCTAAATGCAGTATTATTGAATTCACATACTACCAATGGTATTGGAGCCTTAAATCTGCTGCTAGAGTGTACAGTTGGGTGTTAAGCTAATGCGCTGGAATGATTTACTTTACAAAGTTTTAACAAACCTGCCTTGAATGCATGGCTGTTGTCACTATCTATGATCAGAAAAAGTGGCCTTCTGGTGAAAGGAATTATATCACCAGGAAATAGGATATTTGAACCTGCAACACAAACACTAGATTGTAAGATAGAAGAGAAGAAAACCTGAACTACTTATCATGGGTCAAAGTATCTCGTAGGGAAAAGAACTACAATAGGTATATTTTTATATACCTACCTCCATTTCTGCTTGGACCTAACAACAAATAATTCTCAAAATATTGGTTGGAGTCCCCCTTCACAGTAATGTGATTTTCACAAAAACCATTCCCTTGTTCATGATTTTTATTGGCAGGGTCACTGGGCATAGCGGATTTTCTCGATGTCCAAGAGTTTTCCATTTGCGAAGTACTACATTGACCAGAATTCCCTGCATTCATAACATGGTGTCAATTGGCATGCTCAGATCCATCTCTCAAAAGTAATCATCAGTGCAATGCAACCTGAGGTGGACAAGTATATTAGCATAACACTATCTGGGGGAAGTTCCTCACAAATGGTTGCAATCACCTGCCAGTACACGTGCAGCCAAGGAATACCACTTGTTAGAACTTCATGTGAAATGTGCCAACATGTAAGCAAATACTCTTATCTTCTAAAAGTCGCATATCAAGCCCTAATTGGATGCATAAAATATTATCATTTCAAGAATCTGGCACTCACAGCTATCAACTGTGTCACAGATGGACGGTAGAGAATGGCTTTCTTAGGATTTGGAGGCAGATTTGGATCTGTCATATCTGCTATCAAATTTATATCTATCAATCCCGAAGTTACAGAATGGTCTGCCATTCCACCATTCTCTCTCGATTCAACAGGATGTTTCTGATAGAAAGATCCACTAGGTTCCCATTCCAAACACTGCAACATTCTGAAAGTATCCAAAGTAAGTTCTGCAAATTTCACCTGAAATGTCATATAGAACGTTGCTCAATGTTAATTTAACTTCAACAGGATAAATTCTAACCCTTAAAATTCTGAATGCAAAAAATCTATAACCTCATTTCTGCAGTAGCTTGTCAGCAATGCATCCCTAAAATTTAGAATTCTCTTAGCATGAAACCGGGCCACATACGGGAGTGAGGCTGGATATGAATCAAACATGGCAGTGTAACGCAATGGTCTAGTGTTCAGGATGGCTGAATCGGCTTTTGTAAACCGTACAATTTCTTGCACCACCAGCTTCCATTCTTTAAAGTTGGTGTCCTACAGGAAAGTCTATATATTATTTGTTTATAAAGTTTTGCGACAAAGTCAATTTACATTCACAATGACAACCATACTCTAAATTGGCAAGTGCAATTACAGAAATTGGACAAAAGAAGAATTTACAATATATTAAGCAACGTATGAATTGCATGTATTGTCAAGATAAGCAACCACTGAATGAAATAAAATTAAAAATTTTAACAGCTAAGTTAATTTTCATGGTACAAGAATCACCTAAAACCTACATGAATAGGAAAAGTGTAAATGCATCCAACTAATGCAGCTGCTTGCCTTTTATATATAGGCCAACACCTATGACCAGACTTCTTGAAGAGTGGTTAATTTTCTCATAATTGATCAAATTTGCTCTTTTCTTCTTTTCTTTTTTTGGAGGTGAATTCTAACAATTTTTATACTTAAGTATCAGTCAAATTCAAATGCAGTACATAAGAAATAGGAAAGAAATTTCCTTGATCTGATCAAAGAAGTGTAGTACACCTGTTGCAACCCTGCACCTGAATTGCATGAGATAATTAGAAATAGACATGGTTGTCAAATGCGAAAGGCGGTGTGAGGAGACAAGGCCTCTAGTGCCCAAGGCGCGGCGAGAGGCGCTCGCCTTTTTGAAGCGAGGTGAGAAAATAAAAATTTATAAAATATATTATGTATTTAATAAGTTTTAGTGTAGGTAGAGTAGAGAACCTATAGGATATGCCACAAAACAAAAAATAATGAAAGAAATTCAAATGTTAAAAATTTATATATTAGAAAAGGTACAAAACAAAAATAAAAACACAAACATCAAAAGAAATAAAAAAACAAATATTGATGTTAAAAAATAAATTCAAAATTTTCAGGTTTTTAAACAATAATGTTAGATTTTCTGCATTAAAAAATAAATTCAGATTCTCATATAGTCATATTTTAGAAATTAAATTCATATTTTGAAATTTAAAAAATAAATTTAAATTTTCAGATTTTAAAAATATTAATTCATATTTTAGAATTTAAGACAAGATTTATATTTTTAAATTTAAAATTCAAGTTATCAAATCTCAATAATAAATTAATAACTATATATATAAAGATTAAAGAATAAAAAAAAAACAAAATTCTATGGAAAACAAAAGGACATACATAATTGATAATACGTTTACTTTCATTCAATGAACCCAAAATGCAATAACACATAACAAATACACACTTAAGTTGGCTGAGAGAACAACAAAAAAAAGACAGCGACAGAATGCTGAAACTTGAAAGTAAGAGAGAAGAGAAGGAAAAAAAAGAACAAAAAAAAAAAGATATCAGTCGTACCTTACACGGAAATTGGGTCGCTGGGGCGGTGGGAACTAGCAGGTGCGTGAGCAACTGCTGGGACTTGGGAAGGGAGGTAATTTTTGGTGATTTTTTCTCTTTGCAGTTTGCAATCTGTTGTGCTTAGGGCTTTTTGAGTTTTAACGTTTCTTCCTCTCTTATTTTCCCTTTCCATTTTTAGTGTTAACGTTTTCTTTCCTTTTTTTTTAGTGATAACGTTTCTTCATTTTTTTCCTTCAGAATGTTTGGAAACATTCTAGGTTTCGAGAGGCACGCCCTTTTCTCACCTTTTGAAACCACCTCGCCTCGGTGCGGGAAAAGGCGATTTTCCCTCGCCCATTTCGCCTCTCGCCTTAGGCGACAAAGGTGCTCACCTTTGCCAACTATGGACACAAAGAAGTGACAAAGGCTTGCCATGTGTCGTTAATATCTAGTCAGCAAGATGATGTCCAGATGATTTCCCACAAATGAAAAACCCATATGACATTTAGCAGAACAAGGAAGGCTTTTTCAGAACTTTAACGTTTTAAAATTATTTAGGAATTTCTTTTGGGGGATGTGCCAAAAGCCTTCTTTTTTTCTATTTTTGTTTGCACAGGATGGGGTCCTTAGAATCAAAAACTCACTCACGGATCAGCTAAGCCACCCAAAGTTAGGGTGTAAGTCAAGTTCAAGATCAAATCTAAGTGTTCAAAAGCTCACGAACCAACCTGCGAGCTTTTATTTTCTTGTTATATTTTAAATATTTAAATTTATTATCAATAGTGAAAAAATTAAAAAATTATGGTATTCATTAATGACTAAGTGAAATTTATTGAGAAATTTACGTCAAGAAAATTATTGAACTAAAATAACAATAATATCAGTTTGCCAACAATAATTAATATCTATTATAATAAAATAAAGATAATTCAGAATAATTTATTAATTTAATTGGCAACATATTATGACGAAAAAATCACAAAATTAATAATATTATTTAGAATATTTTTAAAAAATTCAAATTAATGATATTCCTTTTGGGTAAGTGAGTTTGCTCGAGCTCAAAAATCAACTCTAACTCGACTTAGTTGTACTCCTACCCAAAGTTCTTACCAAATAGTACTACAGTAATAGTATTTACCAGACAATGATAGAAAAATTCACCTATTTATCAATGTAACATCACCACCAATCAGCAAAGCGTGTCTAAAGTGTGGATTGATTTTATCCACTGTTCATATAAAAGACAAAGTAACAAATATGAACAAGTCAAACCGATTATTCTAGCAACAATGCTTGGCACTTCTGCAAATGAATAAACAACATGAACCTGAAAGGGAGAGATGAATTAGTTAACAGCTTTTAGCTATGTGTCTCTTTCAAGTGTTAAAGATCCATTAGTTATTGGATAATGAGCCAATGAACCTTTGAACCAAATTAGCATATGGTGCCCTCAACACATCTAGAATTATAAATACCCCACCACTACTCATTTATAACAATGAAAGAAGGAACCCACATAAAAATACTAATCTGATGGTGGCTTAGTTTATGGTGTGTTGATACCATATTTAATATGTCCAACAATCTACAATGGGTCACAATTATTCACTAGCTACAGCAGGATCACCATTGATTTTTCCAGAATCATTTAGATGTCATCATTACCACTTCATTTTCAGATCTCATTACGCACCATAACTTGCAAATACTCTATGTTCTCAATATTTAACCTACTTTCAAGTCCTCAGTTCCACCCAAATGTGACAGTCACATGGATCCACTCAGAATAGCTGCATAAATAAAAGTTATCATGATTTATTAAAAAAAACAGTGGCAATAATAGCTAGGAATCGATATATAAATAGTGATAAAAATTTAAGAGATAAATAACAAATACGTGATATCTGGGAGAAAGATGAAAGTAATTACCAAGGCGCCCCAACAAATTTAAGGAACAAAATCCCTTCAACCTCTTCACTCAAAACAATCAAACAAGCAGAAAATCAAACCACAAGTAACATGATTGAGAACCAAAGGGGTAACACATAAAAACGCAATGCAGCAGATACTCACAACTATTGCATAACAAATTTAGTGAAATTGAAAAGGAAATAAAAACGATACCCGAAAATTAACTTTACTGTCGTCGACGAGCTCCTTAAACCTGTCGACGAGTAATTTCACCATTTCCACGCGGTTTAGAATCAAAGAAACCATCAAAAACCTGGCATAAAACCTCAATTCCTTAAACCTAACCCCTCGATCCTTGGCCGAGCCATCAAAATACTTCCTATTGAAAATTGCTTCGTAAAATATGTACGCCTCGAGAAGAAACCTCGCCTCGCTAGTCCTCAAATACTGGTTGAAGTAGAGTTGACCGATTCTGGAAGCGATCTCCCCAATTTCCCATCGCTGGAGTCCAGATTCCATCAATTTGGCCCGATTCTCCTGCTGATACTTCCATAGTCGCATGTAAGCCTTGAAAACCTTGTGGAAGAAATGCCCGTAGTGAGGCCCGCTCCCACCGTACGGATGCAGTGGCGCGTCGCGCACGCGCGCGAACTTCCGCTCTGCGCTCTCCACTAGAGCGCGGAATGTCTTCGGAACTATCTCTTCTTTCGACATTCAGAATAAGGAGAGATTTCAAACTAACGTCAACTCACTTGATTTTTTATGAGCTCCACCATTTTTCTCTAGCTAGCTGGTTGCTTGCTGTCAAATGGAAATTGAAGAAATTTATATATATACACACATATATATATAGATACCAAAAAACTCTACGTGGGAATTTAGGAATTTTATATTGTGGAGGGAGAGAGGCGTGACGATTGAGCTGGAAAATGAAGGAGATGGGGTGTGCGCGTGTCAGGGGGGTGGTCAAAATATTCGGTTTGTTTGTTTTTGTTTTTATGGTTGTTTGGTTGTTGTTTCTTGAGTTTGATGGGATTTTGGGATGGCAATGGCGGCGGTGCTGGTGGTGGTCCACGGAAGAAGCAGGTTTTGGATTAGTTTTTGGATGGCGGCGATTGGTGCTGCCGCGGCGGTGAGAAGAGTCTGGACTCTGTGTGTGTGTGTGTGAGAGAGAGAGAGAGAGAGTTGAGTTGCGGGTTTGATTTCATTTAAGGCGTTTGTTGAGTGATGGGTCGTTTTTCATTGCTACCCATGCAACCCCACTGAACACTTGGAAGAGTTTTTTTTTTTTATTTGTATATTCATATATTAAAAGTTAAATAGAATTTAAATTCATAACATTTTATATTATATAAAAAATTTATATAGTTGAGTCACAAATCATTTGATATTGAATACTTAGAGAACTAAAAAAAGAGAAAAAAAGAAACTAGCAAAGGAAAAAGGAGGAAAAAAGAATAAAAGAAAAACCAAAACTGAGGAAAACTAAAATTAAAAGTTAAAACAAATGCCACTCTTTTCTGTGTGTATGGGAAAAAAAATGCTGATTTAAAGAAGCTATATTATAAAATTATAAAATTGTTTAATTTTTGATTGAATACCGCATTGTTTTTTTTTTTTTTTTGATAAATAGATTGAATACCACATTGATTAGTTGAATATTTTGTTGTCTGCTACACAAGCATAGAGTTTTAATTATTATTACTTATTTGCCATGTACGGCAATGACCACTTCAAGTGAATAATTTATTTTTGTAAAAAGAGAATCATGATTTGGAAAAACAGGATTATTATAGGCATATCTTAAACAGAAGCATTCAATCTGATATTGAGTGAATTAACTCTATGGTATTATTACTTCATAAAATTAAATTACATTTAAAAATAATTATATTGGTTGTTCACTAATTTATTCTTTTTTTTTATTATTATTAAAAAGATGGAGAAGGGATGAGGAGCATAGTCTTTTCTTAAGTGTGAGTGTGTGAAAATAAAAATTTATTACTCTTTTAAGAGTTTCACTTTGAATCATAATCACTGTTTAAAAGAAAGTTTGTAACCACACCTTATAAAAGTTTGATTTAATTAATTTATGTATATATGAATATACATGATTTTAAATTATTGAAAAATTATTATATATGTAGAAAGTAGGTAGAAGACTAATACATTAAGACGCAATTATTATCATAACCAAATAATCAAAATGGTTGGCAGTCTCCTTCATTATATATATTCATTTCATAATGGACCCTTCGCCATTTTTATTTCGTTGTTAAAGAAAATTATTTCAGTATCATTGTGCTTGTCACCCCGTCCCGCTCAACCTTATTGAATGCTAACAAAATATAGATGCCGCCATGTCCATGCAACCATGGTTATAATTTCTTAAGGCAAAATAAACAATGAAAAAAACTGCAACAATACTAAATAAATAACAGGTATTTGTTTTTTACGTTCTCAATTAAAATCTATCAATTATATTAGTATGTTGCGATATAAATGATTGGTCTCATTTATGAAATTAATATATGTCGGGTGTACATACACAAACAATTAAAAAAGAGTGATATTGATATATTTACATTATATTCATAAAGTAGCATGAGTTTAATTGAATCCATGCAACTAAATATTAAATATACAAGATTATAATTTTCAAATCTATATGTATAAATGTTGCATTTATTCTCTTATTCATTTTTAGAGGTTAGGAAATCAACTAAAAGAAATATATTTATCGTTTTCTCTGATCATGACATTCAGAACATTTAGTTTGATTGCACTAAAAATAAGCTTCCATTCTAACAAATGGCATCAATTATCATTGAAACCACATCAAATTTATTGACATATATTTAAATAGTGTCTACTTTGTCTATTGGTATATTAGATCGATAGTATTGTGACTAAATAAATAATTTCACTAACACCAGTATGAGAAATCTTGAGGTTTTTCAATACCACCTTGTAGATGAAAGAATACCATAGTTAACACAACTTAATTTCATGAAAACATGAAAAGATAAATATTTACTACTTCAGTCCCAACCACCTTCCCCCGCCCCAAAAAAAAGCAAATGAAATAAAAATAAAATTTTCTTTCTTTCTTTTTTTTAACTTAATTATAAATTATTTCATAGAAAAATTGAACAAAGGTGCATATGATAGTATACATATCAGCGGCAACAAGGCTGACACACATATTCAATGGGGAGGGGCATAGTTTTGAATGTTATTTTAGAAGAAATTAAGAAGATAGTGAAATGTTCAAACTCTATTTGTCAATAATTTGTGTTCAGAGTGGAGCTCTCAATTATTGTTTTGGTACATACGTGGATGTTACAACAATTATGCGCTGAAGAAACCTTACATTAAGAAAAATGCACAGAGGCCTACAGCTCTCACTTTTGTCATACACAGCAAGATTACTCCTCATTTTGGGGGGAAATTTCGGACATCATCAAGCTGGCATTTTAATTTGTGGCTTAAATTGCTGGTTTTCTGGCCGGTCAAACCTTTTCTTACGGAACACTTAATTATGACTAAAAAATATTAATACAATCTTATCTTGATCTAAGATGACACTTCTCGTGGCCCCTTCGATATATAGTGATTAGGGTTCTCAAAAGTATGTTTAGATCTTCACAGCAAATTGCCAATGCATGTATGATAACCTCAAATAATATTATTTTTAGATTGTTCCATCATAACAATCAAACTTTTATTGAAACCACAAAACTATAGCTGTTGGCACCCTTGTATGTATATATACATATAAATATAAGTTTCTAATTCATAATTGAATAACAAACAATTTGTTTAAGCAGGACCCATATAATATCTATCAAGTTGATAATGTATTGTTGAATAATAAAGTAAAAATGTTGGCATTGTTATATATAATTTAATAATTTATAATTTATTCAAATATATAAATGGCACAGCATTAGTCCAACTTCGTGAATAAATATATTGGTACGATAAATTAAATATTTTTGACTTATGAAAAAAATAAAGATTATTTGGTCAACTATGTCTTTTGACATCTCAATTCATGCCCTGGAATGACAAAAACTACAAAATGAAGAATAGGCTAATTAAGATGCCGTAATCCCGCTATCAATTATACCTTTTCTTCTACTACTGTGAGATGCCATGGAACAATATTTGAAGGGTTGACTTTGTGAAGGGCATATTATTATTACTAGATATATACGAGTCGAGTCCCATCCTTTTGATTATTCACAGGCGCTCGTGTCACTTTGTGTAATAATTCATGTCTTTTTCGATGGTTCCCTATATTTCTTTTGGCATTTTTTTATTTGGAAGGATATGTGTTGGTTGGGAGTTAATTTAATTTTTCATTTACTTTTTCCATCAAGAAAGCCAAATATCAAAATGCCCACTTTAAGTCTCAGTCTTTTCAAATTCGAACCCTAATTATCTTTTTCTAAATTTTAGAAAATAAGAAAATGACACATTTGAATCCAATCGTGGCAATAGTTGACAAAAATGTTACCTCTATATATTAAGTTGCAATCAGTCTTTTAATCAAATTACTACATATGATAACAAATTCAACTCTTAAACAACAATTATAGCTAATAAAATAAAAAATATTCAAGTTGCGATACCATCTAAATTGAACTATTAGATTGATTTTCTTCCTTTTTTTGTTATCTATTTAAGAAATATATTTCATTGGTGTGAGATCCACATCAACTTTTTATTTGACTTAAGTTTTTTTTTTTTTAAGTCGCTCAAACATATAATTTCTTTTTAATTTTAATTTCATGTTCTTCCTTCAAATTTCTCTATATTTTGAAATTGGCGTCTCTTGGAAGTCCAAGCCGACTGCTAGCTAATTAACCACTGTCAAACAACTTTGAGGAACTAGCTTCGCTGAAATTCTTAATTTATTCTTCGTATGTGTTACTCAGAACTTCCTCGGTGACAGAATCTTTGAATATTTCTAAGATATGTCTGAAATTCATTTTATTCTAAAAAATTTAAATGTAATGTATATCCGATGTTTTTTCGCATTGTGACATACATAAAGATGAAGTTTCCTCTGTCTTTAGTCTTAAGCGCGGGCTTTGTGCCTTTATCTGCTTTCCCAATTTTCAATGGAAGTCCTTTTCTTTTGCTTTATTAGGTGAAAACTTTGTCCACTAGCTTATCTCATGTGCTTTAACTGGAACTTCTCTTTCCATTTTTATTTTTCGTTTTTCAATCGAACTTTGTTCTTTTTCCTTTTTTGTTGGTATAATTCTCGCGGGGATCCGAATCCATCTTCATTAAGTTGAAGAATGAAGAGCAATATATTTTTTTAATAAGTTATTAAAAGATGATTTATTTCTTCAATTAAGGTGAAAATACTTTTATCGATACAATCTATGACTATATTTCGATAGTAGTTTGATCACTAATCATTTATTTTAGACCATATTCATTTTGTATGATATGTTTGAATATATTATTACATTACAATTAGTATAACATTATCTTACAATAATAAATAAGGCTTATACTTATTGAGATATCCAATGTGATGGTAGATAAAGAATTCAACTCAAGAATTATAATATAGGAATTAAAAACTTTGAGCCTCTTCTATATTTTGTTGAAAAACTTTGAGCTTGGCAAATATTCTAAACCCAAGCTCGCCTCAATTGTAAAATGTATGAGCTCAAGCACATCGAACTCCTAATTTTACACTTAGACTCAAGTTTGTTGATAAATATTAAGTTTAAGCTCGATGGGCTCCTCAAATATTGAGCTATAATCGAGTTTGAATTCATTGAACATTTGTCACACTTGAAGCTCGAGCTTAAGCTCATTAAACTCAATTTTTCCCACTATTTTCCAAAACTTTTAGAAAATATTATCATTCTTAACAAATTCAACATCATCATTAATTTTTCTATCCAATCTGATATTTATTCATATTTTTGTGATATTGTTTGAATAGAAGATTTTTTATTTTTCTTCAAATCTATCATTCTATTAATTTTTTACAAACTACATACTAATATAATTGTAAGTTATTATATATTATTTAGCAAGTAATATATAAGCTGATACATTATTTTAATTTTCACAAAAAAAAAAAGAGTACATTACTTTAATATGTGAGGTATGATTTTTTAAGTATTACTTTTTTTATAGTATTTAAACTTATATACTAATATATACATATATCATCACGAGCTTTTCGAATGATTGTATTAAACCGCAAATTTGACTTAATCTAAATTGGAGCTCGATAGGGTCGGTCCAACGCCGGATTTGCTCAGTCTACGCTCTTAATGTAAGAGCATTCAAAAAATTTTACGCAACAACAAAATTATTTTTTATCCATCTCTCTCCTAAGAAAATATTAAAAAATTAATCAGTGATACACAATATCTCTTAAACTTCCGTGTAACTAAAAAAGCACTCAGAAATAGGTACAACTGTTGCCTAAAAGCTCCTCAACGACTCCACCGCCACCCTTCCCCACCAAAAAGAACAAACTAGGAAAAAGTCTTCTTGACCTTCTTGCCCTAAAATCAAGTGGACAGTTTCTACATGTCAATGGGTTGACAACAGTTGGCCCCAAAAAGCTTTTGTGAATTGTAAATTAATGGACGAATATAATGCCTTGCAAGGTTCAAGAAATTAGTTAAATAGTCTCTCCTATACACATAACTTTCATGCTTTTTTAACTTTTTATAAAATGTTCAGACATAATTCAATATATATTAAACTTGTTGACACATTCAATTAATGTGCTTAAGATATATATATATATATATATATGTTTGAAGCCACTACAAGAAAACACCCATTCACTAACAGAAAATTTGTGACAAAAAGGATTCCGTTATAGTGTGAAGACAATTATGATGGATTTTTGATGGATTACTAACGAATTTAAATAGATGAGAAAAAATATATATTAGTTATAATACTTGTGAAGGATATAAAAAGTATATATTAATTTGAAAAGTGCGTTACAAATTTCATAACTCTGAATATAATTTTTTGAGCTGTGATGGAAATTCTATCAAAAAACTAGTTTTGTGATACACTTTATTTTCATCACAAACTAATTAGTGACAAAGTATATATTAATGGATTTGTGAAATAAATCTATCACAGAATGATAGGTTTTATTAAATTTATGACGGACTTATTTCACAAATTCGTTAGTATATGCTTTGTCACTAATTAGTTTGTGACGAAACACAGTCCATCATAAAACTAATTTTGTGATGAAATTTCTACTACTAATCGAATAATCATATTTAAAGTTATGAAATTTGTGACGGACTATTCATATTAATATATATTCTTTATATCCATCACAAGTATCATAACTCATATATATTTTTGCTCATTTTTTAAATTCGTTAGTATTCTATCAAAAATCCATCACAATTGTCTTCATACGGTGACAGAACACTCTTTGTCACAAATTTTTCATTAGTGAAGGGTTGTTTTCTTACACTAGCTAAACATATTTTATATTTTCGGGTGTGATAGTAATTAAAAATATAATGTTTTTATTATGATTTGTATATAAGATAGAATGTGGTTGGAAAAATAAAATTAGAAAAAGAAATAGGACAAAATTAGATAAGAGAGGAGAGAAATAATACGATTGAGAGTTGAAAAATAAAAAAAGAAATGAAAGAAAATGTTAGAAATAAGAGATAATAAAAATATCTTTGTAACTATTGTACCCAAAGACAATAATTATATTGCGGGTAAACTGCAAATAACCCCCTGTGTTAAGAAAAATTAGCAAATTACCTTCCTGTTAAAAAAATAGACAAAAAACACTCTTATATTTTAAAAAATCATGCAATGAACCCACTTGAGAGCATGGGTGTAAGACACGCGCTTGTGTGCGCATTTGGGCTTAAATTTCTGTATATAAAAAGATAATTATATCCTTATTCATCAACCTTTGGATTTTCTTTTAAAAAATCAACGGTTTAAAACAAATCATATTATATTTTAAAATATATATGTTTAAATTATATATAGTATAAGATATTATCATATATAATGTGTATATATTATATATGTCTATATATATTATATAAGTATATATACATTTATATATAAATGACTATTCACCCATTGGTAGCGGTATTAGAAATTACCCCCCTGCGAAAATAAATACACAAAAAACATCCTTATATTTTAAAAAATCATGCAATGAACCCCCTTGAGAGCGTGGGTGAAGGACACGTGCTTGTGCGTGCATCTGGGCTTGAATTTCTGTGTATATAAAGACAATTATACCCTTATCATCAACCTTTGGAACTTCTTTAAAAAAATCAACAAATCATATTATATTTTAAAATATATATAAATTATATATAGTATAAGATATTATCATATATATAATGTGTGTATATATATTATATATATTTATATATATATTATATAAGTATATATACAGCTATATATAAATGACTATTCAGCCACCGGCGCCTAGCAACCGCTGCCGATGGGTGGGTAGTAAAAAAAAAAAAAATTGAAACAAATGACGGCTAGTGACCAAATCTGGCAAGATCTAGCCACAATACTACCATTGTAGCTCGACAAGGTTGGGGGTGGGGGGTTTGGGGGGCAACAGAGGTGGGGGGTTTGGTGGGCAACAAAGCTGCCATGGCAGTCGTGGCTAAGTGGGGCTGAGAGAGATGAGGTGGGGGTAGGGGCACAATGTAAGCGAGAATGGGGGAGATGGGTGGGTGGGGGATAGGGGGCTACTACCATGGCAACCCGTACGGGTTGAAGGGTTGGGTGGCAGGGGTTGGGGGATTAAGGGTAGAGTTTTATATATTATTATTAAATAATTATATTGTATATATTATTATATATTATCATATATATGCATATAAATATATTGTGATATATATGATACTAAATATATTATGTATTTTTATAAATATATATAATATTTAATTTGAAATGAATAATTAGAAAGAAAAAATATATAAATAAAAGTTATTTAAATTTTATAGATAAATTTATATATGTGTATATATATGTCATATATGTATATATATGTATAAAATGAGAAATATCTTAATACTTGAGAAATAGAAAAATGACAAATAAAAAGAAAAGAATGAAAGAAAAGGAAAAAAAATGATAATAAAAGGTTATTTAAATTAAAAATATATTAAATGGTTAAGAGCAAATTAATCTTTTCATATTAAAATTATGTTAAATAGACAACTAATTAGAAGGGGGAGGTGGTGTGTATAGTTTTTTAGAACGCATAGAGGTATTTTATTTTTTACAAGGAGATAAAATGCTTATGTCATAAAACACATTGGGGTAAATTGCAATTAACCCTTATATTACACTTGCGCTTAATAAATATTATAGATATAATTATTTTTTAATAATTTATAATAGGGGCTAATGAAGAATTGATTTTTTTTAAAATATAAATTGAATGATGAGAATAAATAATTGATTGAAACTGTAACAATAATATCTTCTTGATCGTATATGGATATTTTTTTAAAAAGCAAGAAATAATGATGAGATTCCAGCTTAGTACACCAATATTCATGTGACTTTAAAAAGCACTTCTATATCGTGACACCAAATTTAAAAATGCCCCAATGGAAATAAAATAAAATAAAAACCAAAGTTACTGTTAGGGAGGCAAAATGGGGTTTCTTGAAAAAAGTGTGGATTGCTCATTTATTGCCATAATTATTATTAGAAAGCAAAAAAAATTAAAGGAGGCCAATGGGCAGCAAATGAAGTGGAAGGGCTTTTGGCAGCCTCTTTGGGAATCTTCTAAAGTTAGCCCCATTTATTTAAGGGTCAAAAGAGGGAGAACAGAAGTTGATATTATTATTTTTTAATTAATAATAATAATAATAATGCACATGTAATGATTATTCACAAGGAAAGAAGCTTCAGATTTTGACCAAGTCATCAGTTATCTCTTATTAATTCAAACCTTCAACATGGTGAAAACGCGACTTCTTTGTGAGAGTGGGTACAAGTTTCCAAATTCAAAGTCCAATAACTAAAGTTACATCTGGACCTCTGGGATAATATTAGTCAATAGTCATGCTGCACGGATACGGCCAAGTATCTTGCTTCTTGATTATTTCGATATTAATGGAAAATTTTAAACTGTGCAGCAGGTGTCTTGTTACATATTATTCAAAAATATCTGAAGCAAACTTAATTATAATGAAATTGACCGTTGTTGTGCGCAAGAAAATATCAACCGGACCACTCGTCAACGCATTAATAAAACAAACCAAGGGAACTTTTATTTTATGAACCAAATAGTACGTGCTATGATAATTTGTCTTTACTTACTTTCATTTGCTGATCAATCTGCGATAATCGTGTACTGATGTAAGTTTTTGTATTAATTAAGTAATTCGAGCTTTGAAATAAAAAACCTTCTAACTCAAATTATTCAATTCTATATCACAATTTAAACACAATATCTTTTTTATTTATACATACACACGCTACAAATTCATGAAATTCAAATCTCTAATATTAAAATTTATATATAAAACTTATACCATCGCACCGAAAATTACCCAACCCAAACACAACATGAGTCTAGCCATATTTTACATACTATAATATTAAAGTACAGTTTACTTACAGCTTCACCTAAAAAACGAATTAAAATAGAATTGATTCACATATGTGTGTGTTTGTGTGTGTATATATATATCCATATATCATTTATTACCAATTTTGGGCCACATATCGCAAGTGACTGCAGGTGGTCCTTTGATGATTTGCGGTCCACTTTTTTATATTGCTTTAATTTGGTATTAATTGTATGTGGGGGCAGGCAGGCAGCAGCAAAGGAAGAATGCAAGAAGCTGGAAGTTGAACTGTACACATGTACATGCGTCTTCTGGCGTAGCTTGTCTGTCTTTATCGGGAAATAAAGTTGAAAGTTTTATTGTCTCACATTCCCAATCCTCATAACGTTTTCTAAGGCTATCAATTAACTTTTAGGCCTTGTTTGTTTAACTTGATTAAAGGTGACACACACCTAATCAAACTTTTTTTTAATATTTATTTTAATTAAAAATAAGATCAAAAATAGGTCTTATTAAATTTTTGTAATTCTTATTAAATTTAATCAAGTATTGCCCTCTTGATCCATTTTCTAAAAATAATAATAAATAATATTAGGTCTACAATTTATCAAAAACATGGCAAAAGGTTGCATGGCTTCTGAAAGAGACAACTCATAATGTACCTAAAATTTCATTATGTAATATATATATATATATATATAGATCTTGCTTTATTGGTCTTGAATAAGTTCATCCACCCTTTATCGGTGAGCGGTCGAGAATACCTTCTTTGATTCCAGGTCTCTAGCTTAGGGAGAAGCAGAAGGATTTAAGTGTTCACTTTGGAAGAGCCCTTGGGAAGGAAGCAGGCAATAGCCCGCCCCCCTTCAACGAATTAGAACCCACTGAGGGGGGCCTCGGCCGGGGAAGGGGAGAGTGGCTGAGTGGTCAAAAGCGACAGACTGTAAATCTGTTGAAGTTTTTCTACATAGGTTCGAATCGGCCCCGCCTGGGCCGGACAATTCCGTTCTTTTCGTTGCTTCTATTTCCCACGAAACCGGTCCGTCTGATGCAAACGCTCATGTCTTGGTGGAGACACAAGAAGGCTTAGACCGCCTACCCCTTACTTCGATTCCCGCCCTGTTAGCATCTTCGATCTGAGATCAAGGGATTACTCCGTTAGGTCTTTTCGGTTCGAAATCGACAGGTAATGGACCTACTTACCTTACTTGTAGACTAACAGTGGAGCTATATATATATATTACAGAATGAAATTTTAGGTACATTATGAGTTGTCTCTTTTAGAAGACATGCAACCTTTTGCTATGGATGGTTCCAACACATATCCGGCCAAACATAGGTTTGTCCTCAGTAGATTTTCTTGAAAATAAACCTAAGGGTGAGTCTCAAGTTATAACTTTGGAATATTTATTCTACGTAAATAGATTTTAGTATATTCATAATTTCAACTTTTTATGATTTTGAAATAGTTGTGATGCATCATGAGATTTTGAGGCCACCACGCAAATTGATTTTTTCAAAATGATATTGAACTCGACTTCATTCCATGCTAGTAATTTAGAGTGTAATTGCCTGTGATTCCATTTCTCATTTCTCATTTTTTCAGAGGAAATAGTGTGATTTTTTTTATTGTGAGGTAGAAATTTTTTTTTGAGATAGTAATTGTTTGTGAGGTAAAAGTGTAATGATTACAATTGATAAGACATGTGAGAGAAAATGAAGTGGTGATTGTTTGTGAGAATTTTTGTGGGAAAAAGTTATGAAAATGTATTTGTTTGTGAAATTTATTTTTAGGAAACTTTTTGGAGTAGTGATTGCTTGTAAGAATTTGTATGAGAAATTTTTTAAGAGTTGGTGGTTGGTTGTGAGTTTTTTTTATGTAAGCAAATTTATATATTATTTATATATACATTATTGTAGAATAAATTACCATTAATTTATTATTATCTAAAAATGTCCTATGTATTATAATGAAATTTAATATTGAATTAATTTAATAATTTATTTGATTAAAATTTGAAAATTATGTGTCAGAACTTAATAATTTATACGTTAAGTATAAATATATATGTATATATACATTCATGTATATTCATTAAATATGTATTAAGTTTTTAGTAATAAATTAAATAGTGCATACATACTAAATTTTCGTTAAATATATTTAATATATTCCTAGATTTTTCCATTAAACGTTATTTATTTATTTATTTACATATATTAAATATAAATTCTTTGCGTATATCGATTAAATATATATTAAATAGCACAACATATATTAAATATTAACTATATACTACAAATTCTTTAATTATATTAAATATTAATGATATGGGATTGCCCAACAGGCCCATAAGCCCTTCTACAAATAAGACAGCAAACGAGGCCCCAAGTGAAACGGTATAA
>JACGDI010005491.1:594292-625145 GCA_014898725.1 Jacaranda copaia | reverse complement strand
ACCATCAGGCTCATTGCAGCTTCAGGAAGAATCAGAGAATTATATTAAAAATTGAATCCACAATTGATAAATTTGAATTTGAATTTAATTTTATTTGTGTGGATTTTTCTTGTCTTGTAATTTTATTTATTATAGATAAAAAAATTTGCGCTTACAACATGTATTTCATCTAAATGGCTACTACCCAAAAATCAAATATTCGCAATAGAAAAATTGCTACGAAATTAATTTTGTCACTATGATTGCACGCTAGAACTACAACGTTTTGTTGCAAGTATAATTTCTTTAAATGATAAGCAATAAAAATTTTAGCTATCAATCCGTAGTTTTGTTCATTGAAAGCGCAACAAATTATCTATATAAAAATTTATATATATATATATATAAAACAAAAAGAATAGAAATTAATATATATATATATATATATATATATAACAAAAAGAATAATCATCATTATGGATGGTTGCAGCGAAAGTTAGCTACAAGAATATTTACTTTGAATTTGATTACGTACGTCAATTTCATGATTAAAGTTGCAAATTTTTACAATAGGTATGGATTGATCATAGGTAGTATCCTAATTTTTTATAGTAAAAGATAAAATGATGTATCAATGGCAAGAGAAATGGAGGGTAATAATTTTAAGTAACTCGCTTGATTAATATTTTAATGATTTTGCTAGCTTTCAATGTGCTTATAGCTCGCAGTATTATTATAAACTGGAATATTCATGTAATTATATGAAATTTAAAACTTGGACCTCCTAAGAATTATATCATCTACCGGTCTTTATGACTTATAATCTCTTTTGGATAGTATTCAATTTCTTATGTAAAGAGGAGCATGATTCATTTGTCGGCGAGTTGAATTTCGGTTAAATTTTCGCCACTCTTCCTTTTTTTTTTTTTTTTTTTCCTTCTAACTTTTGAGTTGGTACAACTAATAAATATATATGTATATGTACATATATTAATGGATAGAATAGCTTCTTCATCAGTACCATAACCAATCCTGGAATGCCTTCGTCCTCACATCAATACAATCTGGTTTCTCTTCCGAAATAGAGGAAGGAAAAGCTCCACCAACTGTTGCTGATTTTTCATCTTTAATATCATAGTGCCATCATAGTGCAAATATGAGACTCGGATTGCCTGTATGTAGTACTAAGGACATCTGGTTGTGAACTGTGGCATACACGACGAACCCGCGACACACGTACTGTCTCCCCAATTTTTTACATTTGTACTCACCATAAAAAATTAAAATATCAATTGGGATTAATTCATAAATGATCTAAAAATTTGTAATTTTAATTATGAAATCAAATTCAAAGTAAATTTATTTACAGTTAATTTTTGTTATGATTAATTTATTATTGATAATTAATTTTTTATATAATGCGTAACTAATTTATTGCACTTGAAATGAACTTGATCATGAATAGATAGATAATATTTTTTATTATTTATCATTTTAAAATTATCTTACCCTACGGCTACGGAAAATTTATAACTAAAATATGTAGTCAGCTGCAAATTAATTTCGGTGCGACGGTAACATTTCGTATTGAGTTTTTAGGCCAACTACATAATCCTTCACGCGTCTTCAGTATTGCTACCCCACCAACTCTCTCTCTCCTTACTTTTCTTTTCTTTTTTTCCGTGGACTAATATTTGGAAATAGAAATTGAAAAAAAGAAAGAAATATTCGTAAATTAATTTTTTCCACTAACAAAAAATCAAAATCATCCTCAATGTTGAAATCAATTACAATTTAGTCCAATAGTTAATAAAATTAAATTAACCGCATTTCCTAAATCAACCAAATTAAATTAATAATTCATGCATAAATTGGGACAAAATTAAAACAAAAATTCATACACAAAATTATGTTGTCCTTGGACAAGATTCTGCAAATGTATCTACCTTACAACAATTAAATATAGAAAAATTACTGGCAAACATAGAGTTTATTAATTTCATGGAAGTAGAAGGAACATAGTGATTTATTTTCATGTAATTTATATATGAAAATGATTATTTATTGATTCTAACTTATATTATTTGTAAAATTAAATTTGTCTCTATATATAATTCATTGGTTAGTAAAATATTTAAACCCCAATTCAAGTCTCGATCACTACCTAACAATGTAAAACACATCAAAGAATAATCGGGGGGGTATAAATCATTATAAGTTAATTTGCTGCTAACTCTATAAAATAAACTACCTACTAATGACTGTCGTCTAGTAAATATATTTGAACAAAAGTTTGCATTATATATAAATTAATTTACGAATATTTCCAAGTTTGTTTTACTTGTTTTGCTTTAACAACTGCATTTTAGTTTTTACTTGCGAGGGATTAAGTTAGATTTTTAGATTTATTTTGAAAATGGTTTTGCTTTTGTAAATAATAACTATTAATTTGAAAATTTCTCGATCAAATTGTTTTTTTCATTTTTGGAAATTCCTGATAGAAAGTTAATTGAGGGGTGATCATGGACAAATTAATTTTCGACTAATTAAATAGTGAGGTGTGTATAAGAATATACTGTGATTGATTTTAAATGTTTTATTTACATATTGTTGGGAAATAAAAAAGAAAATGAGAATTTTTTGGGCTATGCATCTCACTCAAAATATTTTCTTAAGAATAACAATTCCCACACTCTGCAGTGGTATTCTTGGAAATAAATTGTTCCCAGAGTACAAGCCCAAATCACAATCTGTTCAAAAACGGCACTCTACGAAAGAAGATAAAAAGGTATTTTTGTCTTGCTTTTTTTTTTTTTTTTCATGTTTTTATTTATGACGGAATGCGTATATTTATTGAAAATATTTATGTCCTCTCAAAAGTCGTAATGTTTTGGACTCTTCTATTTTTTTAAACACAACCATTTGGTTTATGTATATTTCGAAAATAAATAGTTCAAACAATCCCCTCACTTTCAAAATAAATCAAGAAATTAAATATAGCATTATATATATATATATATATATATCTAAGTAAAATATGGTGTACATTTATAGGTGGAACTCTCTTGAACCTATAATTGAACAAAATTTGATTAGTTCCCTGAATAAAAGGATTAAACCTTGATCTTATCAATGAGTTGTCTAAACTGTTTTGTTCACACCACGTATGGGTGGTAGACACTAAAAGAGCTGCACGTTTTAGGTTTTATGCAATTCTATGTTTATGAGTGTTTTAGGATTGGAAACCATAAGACGCGACCCTGACTTCCTATTCCACACAGCAAGTTTATAAGGAATGGTTGGGATTAAACAGATTGGATCAACAATGTTAGGAGGTTGACCTCCAGCAAGCTTCCTATTTTACCATCACTTTGGTCACAGAAGTTGTGAACATGCACATTAGAAATAAATTGGCTATTAACCATAGAATTAAGATACACATCACCAACCCAGCACTCATGCCAAAATAAAATATTTTCTTTCCTAATGCCCCAAAAGGTATGTTTCTCTCTGTCAGCTCTGTTTGCGTACATCTTTCATATGAAGAATCTTGAGGAGAGGCTTTAATGGTCATAAGGTGGTAGCCACCCAAATGTTTCTTCACAAGGAAATCGACCCAAAATGACTTTCAACTTTGAATCTCTACCATAGCGTGTGAACAAATGTTGTGACTATATCATGAAGACTTCTGACATCATTTTCACCCTCTTTATGAAGGTAAAACATCTTATGCCATAGCCTCTAGTGAAGTATCTTCTTAGAGTCAAATGGAATCCGAAAAATACTTAATAAAAATCCTTGTAGTCATAACTGGAATAGACTTAGTGAGATTCATCCCTTGCAAAACATAGAGAAAGAGATAGAAAAGTAGGTTACTCTAATGAGAGTCAATCGACCTCTAGTAGATAATCTACTATGTTCCCACACTATCATATATTGCGCCATATTGATTACCTTTATGTAGAGGTCCGCCAACGTAAATGAGAGAGAGAGAGAGAGAGAGAGAGAGAGAGAGAGAGAGAGAGAGAGAGAGAGATCTTGCTATGGCATGCTCTCTTTAATAAAAGAGCTCTTGGCAATACTAATAAGTTTGCCAGACACCTCCTCATATTTAGAGAAGAATTTGATAAGCTCAAAATTTTCAATCTTGGCTTTGGTGAAAATGTTTAGCATAAGCCAAATGAGAGAGTTTCAATCTTTTCTTATCAAAATAAAGACTGTGATGTTGCTCAAACAATCTATCAAGACATCTTACAAAAACTTTACTAGCAAGAATAAATAGGTTAGGAGATAGTAGATCCCTTTACTTAAACTCCCTTTTAAGATTTGAAGAATTCAACTATTCCACCATTGACAAGAACAAAAAACCAACAACTAGAGATGGAATTCTCCACCAAATTAATCCAAGGAAATGGAAATCCAACTTTACTAAGCATAACCAAAAGAAAACTCCACTTGACCCTATCATATGCAATTTGCATGTCTAATTAATCAAAATATTTTCAGCATTCTCCCTAGATCATGCACCATTTCTTAAGCTAAAAAAATATTATCACTAATAAGTCTACCATGAACAAATCCATGTTGAGAGAGGGACATAATTTTAGTTAACAACTTTAGCAAGTCTAGTACACATAAACTTAGAAAACATCTTACTTGTCTTGCACAAGCTTACATGTCTAAAAGCCTTCTAAAATTGAGGAGAGTCAATCGTGGGAATCAAAGTAAGTGTCATGGTAGTGAAGCTCCAAGGAAAGGGCTTCACTACAAAGATCCTTCATAGCCTCCAAGACATCAAATTCCATAATTTTCCAAACAAGATGGGAAAATTTTGGAGTTAAATCCATCAAGCCTACAATGTTATTAGGGAAACATCAAAGGTTGCCTACTTCACCTTCTCCTTGAAAGAAATTAATAGAATTTCATAGTATTTAATCCAAAAGAAGTTAGCAGCACACATCTTAACTCCTTAGAGCCAGAAGAAAATTCTAAAAGAAGTTAGCAGCACACATCTTAACTCCTTAGGTTTAGTAAGGGTATCATTCTGATCATACATTTGAAAAACTTTAGCTTTAGCATGCTTCTTTTTCACAAAATAAACTAGTGTTTTTCTCTCCCTCTTTGACCCATTTCAAGATAGCTCTTGCCTCCAAAAGTTCTCTTCCATTACAAGATCACTTACAAAGTTGGCATTGCACCTCTTTATAGTAACCATGTTAGCACATAAAAGACCAACATTATAAGTTTGCTCAACTTGGCAAGCAACTTCCTTTGCATTCTTGATCTTAGAAAAAACATTACCATAAACCTCCTAATTCCATTTCTTGAGAACTTTCTTAGGTCTAGTTAGCTTAAGATACAAATTAAGTGTGCTAGTTGGCTCCATAAAATGAACACTAATTTCTCTTTACCATATTAGCAAATCTAGATGCCTAGTCCACATGTAATGGAACTCGAGGCTGGAAGCCTTCTAACAATGCTCTCATGATCTCATCAATGAAGATTAGCAACACATAGTAATCTAAATAAGGTATGGATAAGTGTTATGTGAGTGATTATAAACCTAAGAGGGGGGGGGAGTGAATTAGGCCTAAGGGATTTTTAGTGTAGCGAAAATTTATCACTTAAATACTTTTTGACCTTTTAGAATAGTTTAAGGTTTTTTGTAGAAAAAAGATTTAGTTACTAACTGGTATTTGTATTTATAAATACCAACTAAACAATCAGTCAGACCAGTGATAAATAAAGCAGTAAAAATAAAAGTAAATTGACACTAGTATTTATAAAGGTTTGACAAACTTACTTCTTTACCTAAGCTTTTACTTAGGATTTTGAACCTGTCAAATTAATTAAGATATAAGAAAGTTTTACAATTAAGAACAGTAATTTGATAGAATGAAAGTCAAGGAACAGAAATACCCTAATAGAGTGAAAACTAGCTCTTCGCAAATAGCTAAAATGGAATCCCAGACAAGATAAGGCAAATTCCAGAGTATTGTGAAACTAGCTGCTTTGTGAACAAGCCTGGGGGTACTTCTGCTAGATTCACTTGCACAACCTCTATGGATTGATGCACGAGTTACTGCCACTTCATATAGCAAGCTCTAGACTCTCCTTCCAAACCAGAATCTAGAACACTGTAGAAGATTCCAAACAATACCACTCTACTAGTTTCTTCACCTAGAAGTCCTTAGAGCAACCAAACATCGATTTGTTCTCTTCATGGGGTCCCTCCAAAGTAGGTATGACTTCTATTCCTCTTCACCAGTAAGTTCTTCAAAACATAAACCGCCTTATCCTCATCTCCCTAAGGTCCATTGAAGGCAAGCTTCCCTTGACCTTCTTCACCATAAGGTTTCTCAAAAATACACGTAGAGTAAGGAATTAGCAACACTTAAGCACAAAGTGTGGTTGAGAATATCACACAACTCCTCAAAATACTTCACAACAAAAATTTCCCAATTAAGTGATTCACACTTATTGTTGCTTCATAGTTTTTATTTATAAGCTCATATCCAACGACTATAAAGCTTTGATTAGGTAAATGTCCATTGGAATCAAATAAGGAAACAACATATTATAGTATTCATGCATTAGTACTATAAATTGCGAATATTTCAGTAACTACAGGAAGAAAGGTTTCTTTCTTAATATTATGATGTGAATCAGGCTAAAATATTCTAGAAATTTATTAATTATGTGAATGGGAAGAAGAAATGGCAAGTTAAGAGAAGATGAGTTTTTTGAAAAGTGGAAAGAATCATGAATTAAATGGTTGATTTTTGAGGCACGCAAAAATGGGTATTGAAAATTGAAGAAATGTAGTTATTTTGAGTGCACAATAACTATCATTTAAATAAGTTAACAAATCCCGTCAAAATCATATTTTGATTTAATTCCTAATCTTTCTCTAATGTGCACAAATTTCTTTTTCTCCAAACCTTTGGTAAAAACATCTGCAAGGTGATTTTTGGTAGAAACAAAATCAATTAATATATCACCTTTATTTAAATGATCATGCAATAAATGATGTTTAATTTCAATGTATTTTTGCGTAAAGGCAATATTCGATTTTTAGAAATGCTAACAGCATTGGAGTTATCATATAAAATAGGCACGCAAGGCACATTAATACCAAAATCATGTAAAATATGATTAATCCATAATACCTGGGTGCAGTAATTTCCCAAGGCCATGTATTCTGCCTTGGTTATAGATAATGCAACTACATTTTACTTTTTACTATACCATGAAACCATGCAATTTTCCAGTAGTTGACAACCACTACAAGTACTTTTCTTGTCTATCTTGCAACCAGCATAATTCGCACTAGGATAGCTTATAAAATTAAAAAATTTAGAATATGGATACCATAAGCCATAGTTAGATGTTCCCTTAAGATATCTCAATATTCTTTTAATAGCATTCAAATCGGATTCCTTTGCATCAAACTGGAATCTAGCACATAAACATGTTGAGAACATAATATCTAGATGGCTTATAGTTAAGTAAAGTAAACTACCAATCATACCTCTATAGACTTTCTCGTCTACACTTTTACCGTCCTCATCAAGTTCTAATCTAGTATTTGTACTCATGGGAATAGTTGCAAGGTTGCATTCACTCATTCTAAAGTTCTTTAGAAGCTCCATTGTATACTTCTTTGCAAGATGAATGTCCTTTTCCAAGTTTGCTTCACTTGAAGTCTCAAGAAGAAGTTGAGCTCTCCCATTAAGCTAATTTTGAATTCTTGTTTCATTTTCTTGGCTAACTCTTGACAAAGTAGATTATTAGTGGCACCAAAAATAATGTCATCAACATAAATTTGAACAATAAGAGAACCATTTTCTTAATGCTTAGTGAATAATGTGGCATCTAAAATTCCAATAGAAAAATCATTATTTATGAAAAAATTACTCAATCGATCATACCTAGCCTTAGGGGCCTATTTTAGTCCATTTAAAGCCTTTGTCAATTTAAAAACACGATGAGGAAAGTTTTGATTTTTGAAACTAGGGGGTTGCTCAACGTATGTTTCTTCTTTTATGGATCCATTTAGAAAAGCACTTTTTACGTCCATTTGATAGAGCATAAACTTTTTATGAGATGCAAAGGCAATAAGCATTCTAGTTAATTCTAACTTTGCAACTGGAGCAAACGTTTCATCGTAGTCAATGCTCTCTTGCTTACTGCGACCCTTAGCTACCAGTTTGGCTTTATTCCTAGTAACTTTACCAATTTCATCTAGCTTATTTTTAAATAGCCACATGGTACCAACAACTAGATAGTTTATCGATCGTTCTACTGGCTTCTAAACTTAATTCTTTTCAAACTAAGCTAGCTCTTCCTTCATTACTTCAGTCTAAAATGAATCTTTTAGTGCCTCTTTGACATTTTTAGGTTTAATCATTGAAATGAAAGCACAGTTGGATTCATCTGGAGGAACTTGTCTAGCTTTGGATTTGGTAGTTATTCCAACTAGAGGATCTCCAATGATTCTATTAGTAGGGTGACTAAAAGCATGTTTAAACTTTCTGGTTCTTTATTTAATCCTTTCTATTGGTTCACTGAAATCAAGTTCAGCAGTGGAATTTATTTCCTCAAGTGATTCCAGTTTCTCTTGATTCAATATTGATGGCTCAGAGTCTGAAATCTTTACTAGTTCTTCGAGTCCTATAATTTCTTTGCTCAAGGTTTCATTGGCACAATTTGGGTTGTCTCATCAAAAGTAACATCTATTGATTCTTGAACCATTTTTTCCTCTTATTAAATACATGATAGGCTTCACTATACATAGAGTAACCGACAAAGATGGCTTCATCAACTTTGGAATCAAACTTTGTCAAATAATCTCTATCATTGAGAATGTCACATTTTCAACTAAAGACATAAAAATAAGAAATATTTGGAACTTTACCATGCCACAATTTATATGGAGTTTTTCTCAAAAGTGGCATTAAGAAAACAAGATTTGAAACATCACAAGCTATATTTATGGTCTCACTCCAAAAGGATTTGGGAAGATCATATTCATTAAGCATAATTCTAGCAACTTCTAGAAAAATTTGATTTTTCCTTTCAACTACCCTATTTTGTTAGGGAGTCTTGGGCGTAGAAAAATCATAAATGTGATTATGTTCTTCACAAAATAAAGTAAAGTTTATTTCATCAAACTCGATTTCATGGTCACTTCGAATTTTCTTAATGAAACAACCCTTTTCATTTTGAAGCCTTTTAGTGGGTGGAATGAAAGCACTTAAAGCATCATTTTATGAGTAAGGACTAGACCCACATAAAATGAGTATAATCATCTACTATGACAAACACTTATCTTTTTCCTCCCATGGAAGTAGTTTTCATAGGTCTGAATATAGTTAATATGTAGAAGTTCAGGTGACCTAAAAGTTATGACCTTATTCTTTGGTTTCTAGGATGTTCAGATTTGCTTTCCCTTTTGGCATACATCATATATCCTGTCCTAGAAAAGTTCAACTTTGGAATTCCTTTGACAAGATCTTTCGTTGTGAGATGAGATATAAGATCTATGTCTATGTAGGCCAATCTTCTACTCTATTTTCTACATTCTTCATCTGAAACAACTAAACACTCTACATTCTGACAATTTAAATTATCAAAGGTTATACAATAAATATTTTCATCCCTGGTAGCAGTAAAAACTAGTTTCTCATTTTGTACGATAACATAGTGACTAGGATGGAACATAACCTTATAGCCTTTATCACATAGCAGACTAGTACTAAGCAAGTTATGCTTAAAGCCCTCACCTAGCCACATATTATCAATAGTAGTACCAGTTCGTTTGCTAATGGTATCTATACCTATTATGCATCTTTTTGTCTTGTTTGTATAGAGAATATTTCCTACAAAACAATTGTTAAGTTTAAGAAACATGGCCACATCCCCCCATTACATACTTGGAACATCCACTATCTAAGTACACTTTTGTTTTCAGGAATATTCCTTAGCATGAACATGCAAAACATTAGTTTGTTTAGGTCCCCAAATTGTGTTAGATCCTTCATGAAGACTTTTGACATCATTTTTGCCCTCTTTATGAGGGTACAACATCATGTGCCATGGCCTCCAGTGAAGTTTCTTCTAAGAGCTAATGGAATCCTAAAAATACTTATTAAAAATTCATTAAATCATACCTAGAATAAATTTAGTGGGTTTCAACACTTGCAAAATGCGTAGAGAGAGAAAAATAGGTAACTTTGATGAGTCAATCAACCTCTAGTAGATAATCTGCCATGCTCCCAACACAATAAACTTTTTCTAACCTTAAGAGCCATACTATCATATATTGCACCATATTGATTACCTTTATGCAGAGGTCTGCCAAGGTAAATTAGAGAGAGATTTTGCTGTGGCATGATCTCTTTAATAAAGGGGCTCTTGGCAGTACTAATAAGTTAGCTAGACACCTCCTCATATTTAGACAAGAATTTGATAAGTTTGAGATTTTCAATCTTGGCTTTGGTGAAAATGTTCAACATAAGCCAAATGAGAGAGTTTCAATCCTTTTTAATATCAAAATAAAGACAAGGATACTACTCAAACAATTTATCAAGACATCATATAGAAACTTCACTAGCAAGAATAAATAGGTTAGGAGATAGTAGATCCCTTTACTTGAACTCCTTTTAAGTTTGGAACAAATCAACTATTCCACCATTCACAAGAACCAAAAACCAATAACTAGAGATGGAATTCTCCACCAAATTAATCCAAGGTAGTGGAAATCCAACCTTACTAAGCATAATTACAAGAAAACTCCGCTTGACCCTATCACATGCAATTTGCATGTATAATTAATCAAAATATTTTCAACATTCTTCCTAGATCATGCACCATTTCTTAAACTAATAGAATATTATCACTTATAAGTTTACCATGAACAAATCCACTTTGAGAGGGGGATACAATTTTATGTAGCAGGTTTAGTACATATAAGCTTAGAAAACATCTTATTAGTCTTGCACAAGCTTACATGTCTAAAATTTTTCTAAAATTGAAGGGAGTCAATCTTTGGAAACAAAGTTAGTGTCATGGTAGTGACGCTCCAAGGAAAGGGATTTTACTAAAAAATCCTCCATAGCCTCCAAGACATTAAATTCTGCAATTTTCCAAACAAGATTGGAAAATTTGAAGTTAAATCCATTAAGCCTGCAATGTTATTAGGGAAACATCAAAGGTTGCCAACTTCACATTCTCCTTAAAAGAAATTAATAGAAGCTTATAGTATTTAATCTAAAATTTTAGTAGTAAAATACTCCTCGGAGCCAGAAGAAAATTCTAAAAAAAGTTAGCAGTACACATCTTAATTCTTTAGGTTTAGTAAGGGTATCACCCTAATCATACATTTGAAAAACTTTAGCCCTAGCATGCTTTTTCTTCACAAGGTTGTGGAAAAAAACTAGTATTTTTCTCTCCTTCTTTATCCCATTTGAAGAACAAGGTTCAAAATAGTTTATGTCTTTTTGCAAAAAAACAGATTTAGTTACTAACTAGTATTTGTATTTGTAAATACTAGTTAAACAACCACTCAAACCAATAATAAAAAAATAGTAAAAATAGAAAAAATTATATACTAGTATTTATAGAGGTTCAGCAAGCCTACTCCTCTACCTAAGCTTTCACTTAGAATTTTGAACCTATCATATCAATTCAGATATAAGAATGTTTTATAGTTAAGAATAGTAATTTGACATAATGAAAGTTAAGGAACAGAAACACTCTAGTAAGGTGAAAACCAGCTTTTCGCAAAGAGCTAAATTGAAATCCTAGATGGGATAAGGCATATTCTAGAGCATTGTGAAATCACCTACTTTGTGAACAAGTCTGGGAGAATTTCTACTAGATTCACTTGTACAATCTATGTGGATTGTTGTACGAGTTGTTGGCACTCCGTACGACAAGCTCTAGACTCTTTTTCTAGATTAAAACCTAGAACACTGCAGAAGATTCTAGATAATATAACTCTTCTGGTTTCTTCACTTAGAGATCCTTAGAACAACCAAGCACCAATTTTGTTCTCTTCACAAGATCTCTTGAGAGCATGTACAACTCTCATCCTTTTTCACCACTAGGTCCTTCAAGACACAAACCATCTTGTTCTTGTTTCCCTAAGGTCCATTGAAGTCAAGCTCCCCTTGAACTTTTTCACCACAAGGTCTCTCGAAAACACACATAGAGCAAGAAATTAGCAACACTTGAGCACAAAACATGTATGAGAGTATCACACAAGTCCTCAAAACATTTAACAAAGATATTTTCCTGACTAAATGATTCAAACTTATTGTTGTTGCCTGTTTTTTATTTATAAGCTCATATATAATGGCATAAAGCTTTAATTAGGTAAGTTTTCATTGGAATCAAATAATGAAACAACATATAATGGTAAGCATGCATTAGTACCATAAATTGTGGATATGTCAATAATTACAGAAAGAAAGATTTCTTTCCTAATATTATGAAGATGTGAATCAAGCTATAATATTTAAGAAAATTTTCAATTATGGAAAGTAAATTCCAATGCATAGACAGATTCCAATAGATAATACTGAAAGACATTCATAGTTCAATTTCATGATTTCAGCACATGACTTTAGGAATGTAATTTTTTCATAATCAAAACTTATGTAAATCATCAATAGTTTACATGTTATACTCTAGTAAAGTTGAATGCATTTGTCCATGTGGAAAAATAAAAAGCCATATCAATTCTCTAAAAAACTGTGTTATTGTTCCAAGTGAATAGTAAGTCTTCTTATCCAATATCATCCAACTCACAATCCATAACCATTTCCCCAAACCCCTTTAATCTCAACAAATCTAAAAATGGCTCTCCCTTTTCTAACTTCAATGCTAAGAATAATATTGAAGTCACACTGAACTAGCTAAGGTAAGTTGGAGTGAGAAACCTTCCTCAAAACTTCCCATAAGGGCCATTTAGTTAATTTTAGATATTTAGCATATACAAAAGAGCATTAAACATTAGTATCTGAATGTACTGTAGTTGGTCAAAATCCAATAATACTCTGATATCCAAGGAGTCATCATAAATAAACTAAATTGTATCACTAGAACTAGCAATTCCTTTAGATGATCCCAGCTTCCTAGGCATGAACATATGATCTAGATGAATGGAAGGCTTCCTAAATAATGCACCATTCTTCGTGAAAACTTGCTTCTTATTCTTTCTTATATTCTAAATGATGAAGTTTTTCATTTTGACTAAGATAAGGAAGACTTGGTCTTGTTGGATCTTTTTATGCCTACTATGATTTTTGTCTTATTTTGTTTAAGAAGAGAACACCCCTTGATCTAATCCAGTGACTATTTTTCCAATATGAATAGTTTATAGAATATCTCTATTTTTGCAAGTAATTGCATAAACATGTTCTAGCAACTGTATAAGCATGTTCCTGGTCCTAATTAATTGGTAATGAGGATTTTCAATTCCAAAGCTAATTAAACTCCCACAAAAGGGAAAGGACTAGGATTGAAATATGAATTAATTCCTAGAGTATCAATCTAGTTTAAAATGTGGTCTTCCTAATGAACTATAGCATTAGTGTTCTTTTCTAAATTTGTAAAAGGCTTTTAATCAAGTATAGTATGATGATCATCCATATTATAATGCACATTGTTTGCCATATACTCAGTTCCATAGACAAAAGTATATTATCCAGCTGTAATAATATATCTCCCCCCCAACCTCTAAATATGAATTCTCATGACCATCTCCATTTATTTGATCAACATGAGTTTCAATATTTTCCATAATACAATTAGAACCACTAGGGATCATAATCAAATTATTCACTGCCATGAGTAGCAAGTTCAAGATTCAATAGTTCTCCCTAATTCAAGAGTTCTCCCTCTTCTAAGTAGTTTCATTATTTCCAGAAGTAAAAATTCCCCTCTTCTCCACAATGATCTCGATCTCATTCAATGTATTAGAAAGGTACTAATATGGATTTAGAAGTCTGCAGCTGGATTAGCGTTTTTTTTTTTGTAGATGATTCCACTAGATTTGCTTATCAAGTTGAGGATTTTCATCAAGTAGTTGATGCTTAGTTTGTTTTTACACCACCTTCTTACCTCTTTATGATTTTAACTTCAATATTCTTTGGAGATTCATGAATCTCCTAAGCTCCATGGGTGTAGAAACATAGATACTCATATAATAATATTGCAGATCATATCGTAAAAGCCTCCAATGTGAATAATGATATTGTAGATTTTTGTATATACCTATAAGGTCAGCATAGATGATCTTTGTTCTATACATATTTCATTAGGAGGTTTGGAACTCAAATCATCTTCCCTAAAAAGTTTAGCACAACTAATTCTCATTCTGTTCTTCATGGATTTAACCAATTTCAGATATAAAACCCTCTAACTGTAAAGATGGTGAGATAACTTTAAAAGTTGGATCTAAATCGAAGTTATAAAACATTTATGATGGGAATCAAAGTCAGGAGATTACTTAAACATGTGCAAATGTACCTTATCCATAATCTACTCCCTTTGAAGCCAAATTTTGTGAAATCTTCAGAGCTTCTCAAAATCATTAACACATGTTTATGGTTAAGGATCTAAGCAAAAATCCTCCTACAAGTTTGAGCACTTCAAGATGTTGAATAATCAATTTGAACTGTGTGAATTCGTGGAAATTTTTTTCAATAAAGGTATGTTAAAATGGTGTAACCAGATCTTGAATCTCATAATAAAAAATACAAGGAGTAGGTTTCTCTTGGAGTGATAAAATTCACCCAGCTTGAGGATAATTATAGCTTAATAAAGCAGGCTCTTGACACTAAACCCTAAATAATAATATGCTAATAATTAATGGACAATAAAGGTTGTAGTGGGCACAATATAAAGGATGCAATCTAAAGTAGAAAATGGAGCAACAATGATATCAAAAAGTATTTCAAGGAAGAAAAAGACAATCAAAGAAGGTCGCACAAGTGGTAAATGAGAGATAACACGCAAGAGAAGGAAGATCATCAAGAAGAAGAAGTAAGAAACAATATCCAAATTTCTGATGACAAACAAAACATTTAAACAATTGAAGAAAAAGATAAGAAAATGAGAGCTTCAGCTATCAAAATTAAAAGAGAGAGAGCAGTGGAGTCATTACTAATCAAATGACTAAGTATGTTATTGAATCAAAAGTTAAATATTTCTATATTTAGTAATGTTGGATTTTATTATGATAAAATGATCATTATATTAAAAGATTAGGCAACTTCGAAGAAAATGAAAATTGATTTTGTAAAAAATATAATAGATACAATTTATAGAGCAAATAAATATAAATAAATAAAAAGTCATGTGCAACATATGTGAAACTTTTAGTAAGTGAAAAAATTAAGGGCAGCAAATGGGCAGGTTGGATTAGATATGATTTTCCATGTACTTTACTTATTTAAAAATATCAATTCGAAAGACAATAATAACATTAATATACCTTTAGTACCTTATTTAATGTACAATTTTATAACAAAATAAGATAATTGATTAAATTATGTGCTTATTTGATTAATTTCTTCATTATATGTAATTTTGCTAAAAATTAATTGTAATTGTAGTATCTATTTTGTAACAAAATCTATAATTTTAAAGAAAATTGCTTGATTGTTATTTTTAATCATGAATACTAGGGATGGCACCCACGGGGAATGGGACGGGGACCTACACCCCCATCCCCATCCCTATTCCCGTCCCCACTCCCCGCCATGGGGAAATTTTGCTCTCTGTCCCCGTTTCTTGAATCCCCGTGGGGATCCCAAAATATTTTTTGTTTGTGCATAAAATGATTACAAAATAAAAAAAAATAATTAGGCTTCTATTAATATATTTTATTAATTTATATTTTATAATTAATAAATTCTTATAAATTATATGAAATTATTACAAAAGTATTTAAAAAATAGTATATATTTATAATAGTATATATGAAATATATAATATAAAATATAATGTATATATAATAGTATATATGTAATATAATATATATATTTTTTAAATTAATATAATGGGGTGGGAACTCCACAGGGTGTGGAGTATGACCTCTGTCCTCATCCCCGTCCCCCAAGTAGCTCCGGGGGGAATTTTTTCTCCATCCCCATCCTCGAGAGGAAAAATTCCCTGAATTTGGGGATTCCCATGGAGACCCCAAAATTAGGGATTATTTTGTTATCCCTAATGAATATGTTAATTTTAATTTTTCAATAGTTAATAAATTATAATGCATATTTATTTTACTATTGCCATGCAACATTAGCTAAGTAATAAATTTAGCATTCTTTTGCATTAATAAACACAAACTTGTTCTTATGACTTAAAGATATTATTTCGCATACTAAAATTTATAATTTGAAAGAATTCTAAACAACTAACTTGCTGATACATGCAAAACTCAAAATATTTACTTCAATTTAAATTTATTAATTATCAGAAACTATGGAACTTTGACAAAAATCGAAGTGGATATAACATATATTTGTTATTATTAGTTCAAAATTAATTTTTTAAAATTTGTTACACTCTGGCTAGAGTTTTAGAGTCGGTCCATTTTGAATCCCCTTTCCACAATTTAATGAACCCACCTAAACTCAAGTCTCAATATACATAAATTTATTTTTGGACGTTTCAATGACAAACCGACCCAAAATCATATAAATTGAATCGGACTCATGAGCTAAAACCCACATTGGCACACTGCCATCCCAGAGAAAATATATCAAATCCCATACCACGAAAGGTTAGAATGAATTTAACCACATTTAGTCAAGAGGCTCAAAGCAGACTCTTTCTTGGGCCTTGATTTTAGACTGAGGGCCTAACTTCTCGCAAGGCCTGTCCGCTCATTAGCGGACGCAAGACACAACCAGGTAAAAACCCAGAATGTTAGAACTATTTTTTTGATTCAAAGGCGTCAAGGATAAGGCATTAAGGCTAGCAACCAAATCAACCCCATAGTCTGACAGCCTCAGCCCGATATCAAATCCAAATCCACGCATCCCAACGACTACGAGCCTCTGGCGTCATCTCTCGCTCTCATCTCACCCGCACCGATTCTCTTTTTCTTTTGTATTTAATATTTTTACATACACACACGCCTTATATACTGCATCTTTTCCTACTTTTTGTTCGCGTTTATCCGATCATTGTATTATTCCAAGAATTTGATGCTTCAGCTTTTGCAGAAGAACTCGTGTGGTTGGAACCATGCAGCAGGGTGCAGATATTCATCAACGTATTGCCAAAATTTCAGCTCACCTTAATCCTCCCACTACTCATTTCCAGGTCTATGCTTTGCTCCTTCATTTCTGCTACTTCACTTCGATATTGAATTGGGATGAGTGGAATTGCTGGAAAGTTCGCTTTTTGAAGTTTTTCTGCAGTTTTGCGCTATTTTCCTCATTGCTAGGGCAGACAAAGTTCATGATCATTTGAAATTCTTAGGATTCTTGGGCAATCACGTATTTAAGCTCTTGAGTTTGTATTGATTTCTTGCGAAAATATTGGTAAAAAAAGTCAAATTGTCCCAGTTAGACTGATATTTTATGTTTGATTGGATTAAAGGTGGATGGGGGCTCGAATTTATGGCGTGCGGATTGCCGGGCAAACGGGGGATCACCGGGTTTCAAAGTGGCAATATTGGGGGCAGCTGGCGGCATAGGCCAGCCTTTAGCAATGCTGATGAAGATGAACCCGTTGGTTTCGGTGCTTCATCTTTATGATGTAGTCAACACTCCAGGCGTCACAGCAGATATCGGCCATATGGACACTGGTGCTGTGGTAATATCATCTTTTAATCCCTCCCGAGTTCCGGTTATTTTATTACTTCCCTTTAGTTAATTTGCTAGTGCAGATTCTTTTTTTTCCAATATTCCTATAATTCTGGGTTGGATTGGTGGGATAGTATTAATAGGATGCCAGGTACTGGCCTTAGTTGAAACATTTGGTGATTCATTATCTGCAGCAGGTACGCTAAGCTTCTAAAGGAGGGGTAAGAGAAGGGGGAAATGGATTCAATTATAGGGCCTCCAAGTTTGTGGCTCCAACTTCAGCTGCTAGATCAACCCCTTGGTGTTATCCTTTGAAAATGCTTTGCCAGATAGAAAGGATTTGCTTAGCATTGCTAGGGGTTCAGTGTCCACGCCCCCCTTTTCTTTTCTCCCTTTTGTGTTCATTTCCTGATGATGAATGGCTTTCTAACCTGAACGGCCTAGATTTGGAAATCACATATTTTTGCTGCTTGTTGTGTGCTAAGTAGTTGTAATGTCACAACCTTAAAAGGGATAACCCATAAATTAAAGGTCTTATCTTGTTTGGATAAAAGAATCTAGCAAACACTTTGATTCGCATGTGATTCAAGCTTTAGAAGTGAATAAGTGCTGATGTATCAGATTCTTTTTGCTTAAGGATCTGAGCTTGATACGATCAAGTCTAGAGGACAAAAGAAGAGTTATTGCAATGAGGAAGGGTATTATCTGTCTCTTCTCTTTCACATTTACCATCACACAATCATGTTTCTGCCTTCTAATGGTATCTCTAAATCCTAGATCTCAGTGATTCATAAAGGGGAATAGGGTAGTCTGATTGAATACATTTGTTCATTGAAAAGTTTGAGAAAATTTGAAACAAAATTGACTGTGAATTAGTTCAGTTGATAGAAACTTCAAAAATTTTGTCGCATTCACTTTGGTTTTTAGTAGTTCTTTGGAGTTCTCCTAATATGCGATTTCAATGCCTAATTTGCATCTCCGCCTTAATATCCGCTATTTTACTGTTTCAATACATTAGCTTACCAGAAGAAACACATCTGTGAGATGGTCAACATTTTTCATAAATAATGCTTAAGAGAAGGTTTCGTGGATAGTAAGTTATATCAGTAAATGCATGATTGCTCCAAAATAACATTAAAAGGTAGCTTATTCCATCATCTACTATCACAGAGCACGAGATACTGAGCCAGCAGACCTTGACTGAATCTTTCGGTTTCTAGGTACGTGGTTTTCTGGGTCAACAGCAGTTGGAGGATGCACTCACTGGCATGGACCTTGTAATCATTCCTGCTGGTGTTCCCAGGAAACCTGGAATGACAAGGGATGATCTTTTCAACATTAATGCAGGAATAGTTAAGACTCTTTGCGAAGGAATTGCTAAACGCTGCCCTAAGGCGATTGTCAACTTAATCAGTAATCCTGTGAACTCTACAGTTCCAATTGCAGCAGAGGTTTTCAAGAAGGCTGGGACCTATGATCCAAGACGACTTCTAGGTGTCACCATGCTTGACGTAGTCAGAGCTAATACATTTGTGGTAACAAATTTTTTTTTTGTCACTTGTATCTATAGTCTATTCTTATATTGTTTTTGAATTTGTCCATTGAGAACCAGTTGTCACTTTCTGAAATTTGTTTTGCCTGCTTGGAGCCTTAGAGCGCTTAATCTGTTTGTCCTGAGTGTTTTAACTTTTCTATTTACTTGGCCGCATGCTTTCTCTCATGTACTTGCACATTGGAGTGTCCTGGCCCATGACAGAATAGCTCTTATGGAATCTGACCATTGGGTGGTAAATTATTTGTGTTTTTGATTGGCCGCTGAAATTTCATCTCAAAAGATTTCAAAACTGGTCAAATTCCCGACATTTGGTAGTTTATAGCAGTATATTTTCACCAGAAAGTGCATTTGTTTATTTTCTTCATGAACAGTACGACTATTACCTGGCCATTGTTATCTGTGCCTCATTCAGCCTACCCTGACCAATTATTTTTTTGCCCCCTGTCCTCTTTTTTTCATATTTTTCTTATTTATTTGTGGTGCCTTACTGAGCATTGTTGGATTCCACTTCTCATAAAATGTTGAGTCTGTAAAGTCAAAATAGATTTGCTTGGATTACTGCATGTTGATCAATTTACTGCTTGAACAAGATTTACATTGCTAAATGTGGCATTTAGTTGATAAAACCAGCACTGATTTTTTTTGCATTTTTAGGTTGGAAGAGTGTTAGAAGTGTCCATGTCTTATTAAAACTGAAAAAGGAAGATGGCTTTTCTTACAATGTTTTGTGTGTCGTGGTATATGTGATGTATCAACTATATAAGTAAACCAATTGACATTTTTTTGTGCTTGATTAAGCATCTTTATATGACATAATCGGAAGGTACAGCTCCATCCTATATGCCTGTTATTTGACTGGTTTCATTGTATCATTATGTTTTTGGACATTAAGGCTGAAGTTTTGGGGCTAGATCCACAGGAAGTTGATGTTCCAGTTGTAGGAGGCCATGCTGGCATGACAATTTTACCTCTTCTCTCACAGGTTGAGCTAAGAAACTTGATTTCACATAGTAATTGTTAAGAGTTTGCATAATTATGTTTTCATTTCGTTTTTCTATGTTCTGTAGGTCAAACCTGCATGCTCTTTCACCCCAGAAGAGACTGAATATCTGACATCTCGCATCCAAAATGGTGGGACTGAAGTTGTTGAGGTAGGATTACCTCTTGGTTGGGGGTCTGAAATAAATATTCCTTTCTTTATGACAAGCAATTTGGAAATCATAGTTTTATGTCATGGAGCAACCTTATGTGGTGCTGATAAACAAATATCCATGCTCCATTGCATCAGGAGATATTCTTAATACATAATATAAGTCCTCAATACAAAAATATGCTAGTTTAGAATGAGTTAGTTCGATACAATGCTTGGGACAAGAAAATGAACATTTAGCCCTTCTTTTTACATCTGGATTTCTCCATAAGAATTTGCTTGCTGCTTGAAAACTTGTAAGATCTTAAGTCAGCCCAAGTCACTTGCCAAGGTGCAACACACAACATGGGGCTTCCTTTTTTGGTCTTATTCGTATTAAATGCCCATTGGATGCTGTGCTTTTTGGGCATGTTTTGTGCCTTTTGTTAAGGCACAATTGTTCCTTTTTCTTCCTTGTAACTCTATAACTGCTGCTTTGAGACTTGTGTGGTTTAGATTCTCTTTATTAAATATGAAATATCTATTTTTAAAAGCTAAATCCAATCTTTTGTTTGGTTAAGGAAACATTGGTAGAGCACTTTGAACCTTATTGTTTGAAAAATCAAATACAATTATGTAGGAAAGCAAACCAGAATTTTCACAAAAAATGTATTTTTACTAGTGATTATGCCTTTATATCTTTTTGTCTCTTTATTTCCTTTGAATCCTTACAATTGGTAAGGAAAATTTTCTAGATCTCAGTTTCACTTGTTTGCAAGATGTTCTTTGAGAACTCGTTGAGATTTGATATCATTAAATTGATTATTTGAATAATCATAACAGACATAATTATTTAAAGTACCTCATCTTTTTTCTTTTTAGCCTTTCATCTCATTTATCCAGATCGTCATTTTGCTGGAAACTGTTGGTATTGTGAACATGTCTGCAAAATCATTAATTTATACATTTTCCTTTGATATGGTCCTATGGCGTGTGTCTTGCCTTGTGGCTAAGTGTTAAGCCTACAGAGGTTTGATAATTTCTTGTGCCTTGGGCATCAATGGTTACTGGTTTCTGTTGCAGGCAAAGGCCGGTGCAGGTTCTGCAACTTTGTCAATGGTAGGCTGCTTTTATTGTACTGTTACTTTCTTTAGTTGTTTATGCTTGCAAGAAGAATCACTGGCAAATTCTTAAGTAAAAATGTGAATAAACGTGACAGGCATATGCAGCTGTCAAATTTGCTGATGCTTGCTTGAGGGGACTGAGGGGAGATGCTGGTGTTGTGGAATGTGCATTTGTGTCTTCTCAGGCATGTTGCCACATGGGGTGTCCCTTATTTGCATCAACTAAAAACCTGTGTTCTTTTGTCCTTGAGATGTCTAAAGTTGTGGAGCTTTGTCTCAGGTAACTGAACTCCCCTTCTTTGCTTCAAGAGTGCGGCTTGGGCGTAATGGTGTGGAGGAGATCTACCCACTTGGTCCAGTAAATGAATATGAAAGGTTTGACAAAGATTCTCGACATCCTCCGGTTATCATTACAAAATTCACGCTTTATAGTTTGCAGGAAATCTTGAACTTGTGACTTATGTTTCAATATCCACTTGTGCTTCTTCTCAGGGTTGGCCTGGAGAAGGCAAAGAAAGAGTTGGCCGGAAGCATTGAGAAGGGTGTTTCCTTTGTAAGGAAATGAGTTCGGGGAATTGAAGGTTGTCTACCGTCATAGTCGCGTACTCAAAACGATCATACTTGCTGGAATAAGTGGTAGTTAGTATATGTTGTACCCTAAATTGGACATCTTTTAGATATTTTGGAATTTGCAAGTCCAGTTTCAGGCAACAATTCTGATGTACCCGTTTAGAGAAAAATAAATTTCTTATTGTTTGATATCCGCAGCGGAGGTTTACATGTTACATATGAAAGGTCTCCAAGTTTTTAAGACATGAATATAAAGAAAGGAAATCATCAAGTGGTATGTGATTCAATGACATGCGTTTCTCACGTAATATTGGAGATCAGGGATATGAACCTTAATGGACTCTTAGTATGCAACTATTTGACTGTGAAAGGGCATGCCAGAACACTTATATTTGAGGCTTGATACTGGGCCTCTCTCTGCTCATGATAAGTCACACCCCATGCTGAAATAAGGGCGACAACAAGTTTAGGGTCCAACAAGAATTTGAAGGTGTAATAAAACTTTTTTCTGGACATGGGCAAAACAAGTTCTGTTGGCTCTTTCTCTTTTTTCTACGAGAAAAGGCATGGTTGAATAACTCCATGTTAATTCCTTTGGACGTGACCCTCCAAGTTTTACTTGTCCTGATGCATCGAGCACAAAGTTTTATTTAAAGGACGCATCTTTTACTATACAGTTTTTGTTTCATGGGTGAGTCTATTAAGACACATTGAAATTTCTTCATGTTAAGGTTGAAATAATGAGCGAAAATTATTGGATCAGCCCTTGCCTTGATTGACGGCGAAGAGAAGTGGAAGGCCAAAGGTATCTATTCGCATCTTGACTTCCAAGTACAAGATTAGGGGAGATGGACATATATGTTTCTGTTTTGTTGGTGGGGCGGCAGTAGTGTTGAAACAGAACACATACATATGTATTTATATATTGAGTAATTCTGCACTCAAATGTTTTCAACCTCCGACTCCTCCCGTAGAATCATTGAAGGGCACCTACAGCTACATTTGTATATACATTGATCATGCAAATCAGCATGCCTAATTGCGATATCATAAATGATTGAAGCCTCTCCTCTTTCTAGTCCAATGTGGTCTTTGCTTTTGTGGTGAACATATTTCTATAGATCGGTATAAAAAATTTAATTTATTCAATGTTATGGAATCAGAAGCAGTTGCCTGAGGAAACAACCTTCACTCTTCAATTCAATGACATTAATCATAAGTTGATTTGAACTGAGTAAATGAATTTTCTCTTAATTTCGACCGGAAATATATTAAACAACAAGAATTTGCCCAACAAAAATCCTCCACCAATTAAATCAGTGACGCTTGAAAGAACAAAGGCAAAAATGAGCATAAATACCTGAAATAAGTATACAACTTACCCAAAGTTTATAAGTACGGTTATTTTATAGTGTGTGTGTGTGTGTGTGTGTGAGAGAGAGAGAGAGAGGTTGGCTCAACATATGCAACTCATTCGAATTATTTATTGTTGCATGATGTAACAGTTTGGGATTCAGATTGCAGTAAAGTACATTAATCCTATGGCTACCCAGATACTCACTTCGAGATTCGCAATTGATTAATTCACTTGACCACGTCACTGCAAGTGTGTGGTAATTTGTTGAATGTAGAATATAGTTTTTTTATTAAATTAATCATTGTGGGAGTACCATGAATACTTATAATCCACAAATAAGACAAATGTCAATCAACTAAGGTTAGGAACTGTAACAATTATCAATCAACAAATAACTATTACAACAAAATTCAATTTAATGATGCTAGGTAGTTCTGACCCACAAATACTACAAATAACAATCAACTAAGATGAAGAACCATAACAATAATCAATAAACAAACAACTATTGCCAAAATAAATCAATGTAATGATATTATTAAATAGGTGTGTTACATTGAATGTAGTTTTTTTTTCATTATTATTATTATTATTATTGTTATTATTATTATTATGAAATTGCTTAAATTGTTATTCTGCAAAAGAATATCCTTAAATACTACAATTATTTATCAAACAACGTGCAAAAAGTACAACATGACGAAAATAGACAAAATCCAGATTTTGACACGTTTTGAACCCAAAATTTAATAATTTTTAGAACCTCAATTTCCTTACTTAAATTAGCATAGCTTTTATCTTCTTTTTTTCCTTTCTGAAGTTCATGTACTGCTAAATAGATATCAAATATTGGTTCATCAGCCACCCAATTCATTTTGTGCAACTCCTATTAATTTTAACTTTATATTCATAAGAATTTTGTCACTATGCCACATTATTATATCAGACAACATAAGTCACAGTTCACACGCTTAAACAGTAGTAATAGGGTTTAAAAAGTTGGGGATTTTTGTATTGAATAATTGGTAATGATATGGAAACCATATCAATAATAAATAATTCCATAGGGATGATGTCCCCACCCGTACTTCTTGTGTTGATTCATATTATTCAACTTTAAGCTGAAGTAATTTCTAGTTGTTGGTGGAGGAAAATCAAAAATCTTTCCCGGTACACTTTACAGCTCCATTATCTCTGCGCTGCGCTGCTTCCCACTACATTGTTCACTTTGAATTTTTTGAAAATTTGACATCAAGAGCAAAGCTGCATTGCCCATCGCTTTTAGCTTTTCAGGATCGCCTAAGTAGATTCGATGCATGCACCACCATAACAAATATATCGATATTTCAGTATCGTATGAAAATATAAAAAATGTCCCTGATAATACTTAATGATGTTTTCACCGACTTACAATAATAAAAATTGGAGTTTAGGTCGTCACTCGTCACAATTATTGACACTAAAAATAGTGTCAACTCAATAAAAATAGAAATGTGAAGTAGGAATATCAAACTTTCAATATATTTAGGTTTATAGGTCTATAGTTTTAGATCTGCATGTTCCTGTTGAATTTGGGCTCGAGTTAAACTCTACAAGTCAAGTATGAGGACATGAGTAATATGTTTGTAGGTGGGGAGGTGAGTAAGCAAGCAGTTCTATAACCTTTGTACGACATGCATATGAGAAGATTGGGTTGGCTTCGAGAAGATTGCGTGCGTACTCCCTTCCAAGTAAACAGAGGGGATATTTATGACTATACGGGTCTATGTTTTATCAGTCTTGGGCGGCAGTATGAAATTTGTCCATATGTCTCCTATCAACAATTCAGATGATCGGTTGTGTAGGGGACAGATCGACTCAGAACCCAACCCAACAAAAAAAATACAGATATGTGTAGGTTTTGTGTAATTTCTACCACTTTGAGGACATTCTAGTCCATTCTTAGCAAACCCTCATCAAAATGTATTTTCAAAATTATTCTCATATTTTTTTATTGTCCTTATCTTAGAGTTAGTTTTTTATGAATAATAATTACTTATACATATCTATATATATACATATTTAATTGTGATAATTTAATAACACCAACAATGGTTTCAAAACTTTGATTATAACATTTTAAATGTATGATTAATTAAAGCTGCTGTACCCAAAGGTCTGTGACTGATTGCGAGAAACATATGCTTAAAGTTGGTAACTGATTGCGTTAATCTTGGAGAGAAAAAAAACAAAACAAAATCAATCATATTTCAAATCTATGTATGCAAATAAAATAGTTACAGGCTTCCACTTACAGCAGGAGATCATGAGCGACTGATTGAACAGTATTAAGTTTGAATTATTGGATTGTTAATGTGGTTGAAAGTGCAAGGGCACCAGCACCCGCACCCGCTGGAGCCAATGAAAATGACTAGCTGGGATGTTTGATAGCAAAGCATTCATGGATTCTGAAATTAAAAATATCATTCTTTCTTTCTTGGCCACAAAAGCTTTTGTCCTTTTATGATTAATTGACTAATACTTTGTCTTTTTGAGTCCACCAATATGAATCAATTAATGTGATGCATGTTTGCTTCCTACAGTCTTTAATTAAGCAGCTTCTGTAAATTTAATTTGTCACTTGAACGTATATGATGATAAGAATCCTAAGTCCGCCCCTCCCCCCAAGGAAAAATGTAATGCTATATCCTACTTACGCTGATCGATCTAGGTCCCGTTTGGTTATGTTTCTACTTTCAACATTTTTAAAATTTAAAAAAGATAATTAGAAAAAATAAATTTGTATTTAGATAGTTTGTGGAAAAAGTAATGACTTTATAGAATTTAATAAGTCGCAGGTGAAGAAGATAGTAATAGTGAAAATAGAGAAAAAAGATAAATAAGTTATTGGGCAGAGAAATACAAATTATTAAAAAATATGTTTTGAAATAAAAATGAGTTGAGATTTTGGTGAAAATAATGACAAGCTGCTAATCATTTATTTTTAAATAATAAAAAGAGATGAAAAAGAGTATGAAGACCTAAACAAACGGGCCCTTATATGCTTTATCCACTAATTATAAGTTTCATTTTGACCGATAACAGCAACAGAGCAAGAGTCTCGGGGGCACGAGAAGACAGACAGCATGATATATGCCTTGCTGCTGGTGGGGTTTCTTTTTCAAACCAATCTACCACCCCATTGCTGTGTTATTCAGCTATATGTCCTACCTCAACTGCAATGACCTTTTTGCCCAGGCTTTATTGTCTGCTATGTGTTGTTACAATTGGCACCCATTGGCGCACGTTATTACAGCTTAATTGTATACCGCATCACGCTTTCTCCTTTGTTTCTTATCAAATTCATGCGGACAATTGAGAACCAAACACGTACCAAGCAAAAGAATATGCGCTATAAAGATTAATTAATGAATCTACTATATTTTGGCCCTCGGATCTTTGTAAGAAGATGACATTTTTATTAAATTTTGAAGAAATATATAAAAAGTAATATAAGTTAAGGGCTTGTTCTCTATATTTTGAGGAAATATTTTTCAATTTTTAAAAAAATTTCAAAATGCATGCACATTCCTCAATTTTTCTCTTAAAATATTACAATTTTTTACTCAAAAAATTCCTCCTAATTCACCCAAAAAAACCCTACACCCTAAAAAGCACGCCTACTCCCTCATTTTTTTACTCCGTTTTTCACATCACTCATTTATTTATCACTCTCTCACTTCACTTATATGTATATACACAAGTATATATATTCCACCCTACAAACCCAATAAAAAAATAATTAATTTGATATTGGTTTCCTCTCAAAACATAAAGAAACAAATAATTTATTCTCAAATCATTTTTTATATTTTCCCAAAATAAAAAGAAACACTTAACACATTCTCCAAATTTTTTTTTCAAAAATCCATTCCTGCAAATTTTTTTCTATAAAATACCCAAAATATAAGAAAACAAGCCCTAATATTTTGTTACATTATACATCTACTTTATTTACTTTTTTAGTTTTAATGAAACTTGATAATAGGGATGGGGTTAAAGGACTGATTTTCACCTTTCCTATGTATGGATGTGCATTTTTTTACCCAAGAATTGGACCCCATTCAATATGAAAGTATCAAGTCTAATCTAGAAATATCTACAACCCACAATGTGGAGTACCAGGCGAGACTTATTTATAAATCTTTAACTAGTCATCTGGTGCTGTTTAAAACTGGAACTGGATCTTTTTTGAAAATAATAGTGTCGGTTCATTTTTTTATAAACATGCACAGAGAGATATACTCTTTTTGATAATTCTTCTACTTTGAAAAAATTTGTAAATAATTTTTGGTGTCCTATTTTTCTTTAAAATTTGGTATTTGTAGATTTTAATTTTTATGAACTTAGGTTCATTGGATTTTTTTTTCCTTCTTTATGAGCTTAATTTGTCTTTAAAATTCTCTGACTCATTTGCTTAGTTAATTAATCCAAAGATTGACTTATTATCTTTAATTGAATCATCAAAATGTCTTCAAGCCCAATTTTAATCGCATCATCATGGATTTAAATTTAATAAAAAATGTCCACCACAACATGAACATATAAATATGTCTAACTACGTGGTACCAGATGCAGACGTCAAGAGTGCTTTATCTTCACCATTCGATCTGATGCTGCAAAGAGCTTGATGGTCCAGAATTTCGGTGAATTTAGATGATATTGGGCCTGAGATCTACAACAAGAACAAACGTAAACTAGTCGAGGTGCCCCGACTAAGGCACTTCGACGCTCAAGTCAAGTTTCCGGTGAGATGGAGAGTGTTTAGAGAGTATGTAGTAAACAGTAAATTTGCAATACCTTGAGCGTGGTGGTGTTGGCCTGATTTATAATCTGATAGTGGCGTGAATTTACCCAAGTGCCATCGTCAGGTACACTTGGGCTTTCCTCATAGCTGGGGTAGGATAGTCATTTCTGTCCAGATCTCGGGACTGGGCCACGTGGTGCGATCTCCTGTTTTCCTGGGTAGTACCATTAGTGGGAGCGCGCCTCTGCTAGAGTTGTTGGCAGAGTTGTCAGGGTTGGTGGGAGCGATTACATCCGTATGCAGTTGTCGCATTTGCCGCCACGTGTAATTATTGCGTAAAGGTTCAACTTGTCCCATCTACAATCGGGGGTCGATTCATGTCGACCAAACTTAGATGATGAGTTCGGGAGCAGCCACCAGGTCGATACGGGTCGACCGCGCGGCTTACCATATGGGGTTGATACTGGTCGATCAGTCTGACTTCGCCACTGGGCTATCATCACAAGACTTTGGAAGAGGCCCTCAGGTCAATATGGGTCAACCACGGGGCTTCTTATATGGGGTCGATACTAGTCGACCAAAGTGACTTGCCTCAGGGCTTAGTGGGTTGAATCTTCTGACCTTGGGCCTGTTGAGCTTGCTGGATTATACCATTTCACATTGGTCCTCGTGAGCTGTCTGATTTGTAAAAAGGGGCCTATTGGGCCTGTTGGGCTATCCCATATCACAACTATTTAATTTTTATTTAATTAAATATAAAAGAGATTTCATTAAGACTACTAGCGATAGAATTATGTTTAATTTGATTTTAGATTTAGACATCGAGTTCATTCAAAGAAAGATGATTAAGAATTTTTAATTTATTGGACCAACCTAAGGGTGTTAGATACGTTGAACCACCTCGTAAGTTAATTTAATTATTCGAATCTAAGTTTTTTTGAACTCGAACTCTAATTTAGTTGTTCAATAGTTTACGAAATTTTTTATTTTTACTTCTAAAATTTTAATTAAATAACTATTATATATTTGTAATTTACTTAAATATATTTATACACATTAATTAAATAATGATTATATATTAATAATTAATATTTATTCAATGCTAGAATTACTTGGACAATTCATTAATTAAATAAATCTATTAATAGGAAATTTATCAAATTCAATCTTAAACCTACAATTTTTATTAAATTTGACTCAAACTCTACTTATTTACGATCTTAAATCAACATGCTAAATAAATAAAGTTTGAAAAGCATAACGGGCGGTCTCAAGTCAAAACTCAATCACATAAAAAATGTTAAATATTAATCCCGTTTGGAATTCGCAAAGACAGACGCGAGCCAGTGCTAGCCATTGATTGGGAAATTGGATCAAATCAATCGGTCATGATTTTGATATGATTTAATAGATAAAATCAATTTATTAAAAAATTGATGATAATCGGTGTGAATTGATAAAAAATCAGTTCAACCGATAAATCGTTTTTTACTTTAAATTGATTTTTTTAAAATAAAAATTAAAAATAATATTAATTTTTATTTATATTTGAAACTTTTATATTATTTAAATTGGTGTTTATTATTTTATAAGTTGTAATAAATTATATAAGATTTTTTTCTAGCAAATTTTATTTTACGATTTGAAATTTTAAATTGATATATGGATATTATTAAAACATAAAGTTTGGAGAAAGTTTCATGATACTTGATAATTTTTATTTTTTTCTCTATATATTTTTTATATTTTTATGTTATATTAAATATAATTATAATGTTATACTAATTGAACTAATGATTAAATTAATTAAATCAGTAATTAATAAGAACTCCAATTCGCTCAACGGATCTGATTTCTCCAACATTGGTGCTGGCCTGTTTCATGCATATATGATATATGTCGCCTGCCGTATATGTTTCGGGTGCAACCAAGACGATGTCCATGCATACACTGTAAGAAAGTTGGCATGCATAGTCGTCACACGCATCAGTAAATTAATTAAATTGGCGTGTGTTATTTCACGTACAAGGAGTTGTAGTGCACAACAGTGCTGTTGTATATATATATATATATATATATTTATCTCCCGAACTTTCATGCATATAATTCACATGCATGCAATTGAGCAGTCAATCAAACAATTATTCACTGTGCGGCATTATTCACGTGCTTTCTGCTCTACTGTGCATGGGTACGTACGTTTTAATATATATATATATATATATATTTGCGATGTAATTAAGATTCATTATTGAATTGATTTTTCTCAACTTCTGGAATTAGAACGATTAACATTCTAATGTACATAGTTTCTTTTAGTAATTTTTTCAAATGTTACGGATTTTATTGTCAAAATACTTCTTAAATTAATTTAAGTACATATACGAAAAAAAAAATTTCAGAAGAAAAAGGAAAATCTGGAGACATGGAGGATCGGGGCAGCACATATTAGAGTAGGATGTTCGGTGTATACAAATCTAGCCATATTATTGTTCGTACAATATTAACATACCTTCTTCACTACT